>JAOWAW010114123.1:0-13303 GCA_028565695.1 Nicola tetela
CAGCATCCACATCCATCTTGACTAAATTCAAGTGTCCTAATCCAGACATGTTTTCTAATTCTTATAGTTATCGTTACAACTACTAACCTCATTGCATTGGTTTATATCAGCCCCAGCCTCCACTAAGCGGCATACTATGCTCTCACGGCCGAGCATGATTGCTGCAAGCAAGGGGGTCTCACCTCTCTGCAGAAACACAGGGACAAATTAACGTGTATTCTGCCACGTTGATGTGTACTGTGCCACATTGATTTTGATTGCACATGATTGATTATTTTGATAATCATCCAGTGCTGGTGAGCACATGGTCAGTTCTGAAAATAAGCAATTGAGTGCGGTCCACTTTTGTCATGCTCTGAGCTTGTTGTTTGGGTTGTGAGCTTTGATAGCTCACGGGGCCACTTTATAAAAGTTAGCCTAAGTACAAACAACACTAAACACAACAACAATGCAAGTAAGCATTTTCTTCATCTACCTCGATGATATGCGATTTCGTAACAGTACCACCGTATGGTACACCACAGCCTGTGTGCAATACCGCCCTTTAAGGGACTATCTTGCAAATGAAAATGCCACCACTTACAAGCCACACACTTGGACACTCATGCACACACATACATATGTACAGACAAAAGACACATACAGCATCCACATCCATCTTGACTAAATTCAAGTGTCCTAATCCAGACATGTTTCTAATTTTATAGTTGTCGTTACAACTACTAACCTCATTGCATTGGTTCATATCAGCCCCAGCCTCCAGTAAGCAGTGTATTATGCTCTCCTGGCTGAGCATGACTGCTGCAAGCAACTTAAGGGGGCCTCACCTCTCTCAGAAACACAATGACAAGTGCTAGAGTCTAAAGTTAGTGTTATAGGCTGAACTGTAGGCATGGGTACGTGACCTTATGCACACGTTGTTATAGTGTTGCTAAGTTAGTTCGTTACTATACTAGGAAAATGCACAGCATTGTGGGGCGAGCCTGAGCGATCGTGAGTTCGAGTGGGCTTGGCTTTTAGAGAGTGGGCGTGGTGGTGTGTGGGTAGTGTGGCCAGCATCAGAAAACGTGGCCACCATAGTGGTCTAGCTTGCCATGCCACTCATATTGTAAAGCGGAACTCAGATGTGTCGAGTTTAGTTCTGTCAGGTACGTGCCATTCACTGATGCAGCAGTTAGTCTGCCAACATGTTGTGGTATTCAAAGAGCAGAAAGCCCAAGGTTAGTGCACACAGAGGAGTACGAATGGGATGTTTCCAAATTGAAGGCAGCATAGGCAGAGTAACTGTACACGGGGTTGTCACACAGTTATCCCCAAGAAAAAGTAGCCGCAAAAATCTGGCATGCCGGTATTTCGATATGCAGCTGACAGATGGCAAGAGGAACATCAGAGCCGTCTCATTTAACAAGTCGCTACAGAGTGTGCTGGAAGAGTTTAGAGAGGAAGGAGCAACTGTGTGCATGACGAACTGTGAAGTGAAGGGAGAGGAGAAGTTGACAAAAGAGATTGTGATGACCAGCATGAGTGCAGTCGAGGCATCGGAACAGAAGTTCAACATCAAGAACAGTGCTGAGATAGTGAACAACATGGAGCTGGAGGAGTTTTCAGTTGGTCAGGTGGTGGTCATTAAAGTGAAGGTGGTGAAAGTCGGAGAAGTAGAAACAGTGTTGTCTAAGAAGTGAGGAGGAGAGCTTTGTAAGGTAGTGTGTATTGTTGGTGACATTAGTGGGAGTGGGCGTATTGTGTTGTGGGAAGATGTTGGGAAGTTGTCGGAGGGAAAGTCTTACATTGTGCATCATGTAACTGTTTTGTTATTTGGTGCTATGAAGTATTTGTCAGTCGGTATAAAAGGGGAAATTGTCGGAGTGAAGGATATAGGAGAGATTGCTGGAGTTGAGTGTGGTGATGAGGAAAGTGTTGTGCCTTGTAAGAGCATTAGAGGGGAAGTAGAAGGGATTGAGCATAATTGTGAAGAGTATGTCGGTTGTTTTGGTTGTAAGGCCAAAGTTAGTAGCGGCGATGGTGTGATCAGGGAGTGTGGCAAGTGTGGAATGATGATGAAAACGAAGAGGGGAGTGAAGAAGATGGTTGCAAGAGTGATTGTATATTGTGAAGATAGTGGTCAAGTATCTACTGTGACACTGTTTGGTGAAGTGATTTTGAACCTTGTTGAAGGTGTTGAAGGGTGTGATATGAAGAGAAGGCTTTTAGCAGCTCCGTGTGTTTGTTTTAAAGTGGATAGCTGGAATGTTGCTACTAGTGTTGTGAGGGAGTGAAATTTGTGTCTGCAGCCATTGTTATGGACTCGTTATATGCTTCTGACAAGTTCTGTCTTGGACGTTGTGTTTACTCTTGGTTTGGACTATATATGATTTTATGGACTCTTTGTTTACTCTTGTTGACAATATATGTAGATTACATGAACCATGGGAGAGAAACTGACAAGTGGTGTGCACGTTTAGCTGTCGCAGGTGATATGGTTTACGTATAGTGGATGTCCTCGTTGAAACACTTGTTGAAGCTCTACATTGCATACAAGACAAAGACCGGGTTGCTACAAGTTCCAACAAAGCTAAGCCGCTTTGGTTGGGGACAAACAAAGTTGCAATTGTGTTTACAGTGACAGATTTCATTGAGCTCATGCTCATCATGCAGTCTACTATGTAGATCTTGAAGATGTGACTAAAACAAACCTACGTGCATGAAGCGCAGTGTTGGCATGCTGGAAATGCTGCAGCTTGGCAGAACCAAATCCACCTGCATGCATTCAACTGCATGAGTCATGTGGCCCTTTCTGTCAAAAGTTCAGAGCTCACCACAACAGCTGCAATCGAATCAGAGGTGGGCCTGGGACTCCCTATTGTTATCGATATCAGAGAAAAACAATTTCAAATGTTCAGTGCTCTGATTAATAGGCACACGCCTCGGGGTGAGTTGGCTCAGACAGAGGTTAGGCTTACTTTGATTTTGCTATAGTATCCAGTGACCCAGTTAGGCAAAGGAACAAGCTTGACTAGGGCCTAGGGCGGTACACAACGAAATGGAGAGTCACCCACTGAGAGGCTCAGTTGACTTTGATTTTGCTACGCCAGTAAAGGCAAAGGAGCAAGCTTGACTTGAGCGGACCACAGCCTGAGCTAGCATCTAGAATTTGTTCCTCTTCCCTTTTCTTCACACAGCTTTGGAAAGATTTTTCTCTGGTGATGTATTTAGAAGGACAGACCTCGGTTCATGGCATACATTACAAACAGCTGCAGCTGTGCTGCATGGATCGGTTGAAGTATATAGGCCTTCCTACCATACATTTCAGTTGTGAAAAAAGACGCGATTAAGCGCACACTGGCTAGTAACCATTGCAGCATGACAGACATACACACAGACACACACACACACGCACATGAACAAGTGGTGTGTGCATGGAGCCGTCGCAGGCCACATGGTTTACATATAGGGGATGCAAAATGCCACGCAAAGTCCACATTGAAGCACTCATTGAAGCTCTGCATTGCATACAGGACTAGGACCGGGTTGCTACAAGTTCCAACAAAGCTAAGCTGCTTTGGTTGGGACAAACGATATTTTAATTATGTTTACAGCAATGCAGTTCCTTGAGCTCATGCTCTTCATGCAGTCTACCATGTCTACCACGTAGATCTTGAAGATGTGACTAAAACAAATCTATGTCCCCTAAGTGCAGTGTCGGTATGCCAGAAATGTTGCAGCTTGGCGGAACCATGACCAAATCCACCTGCATGCATTCAACTGCACGAGTCATGTGTCCCTTTCCGCCTAATGTTCACCAAGTCTTGTGTTAGCCCAGTCACGACACACACTATTCCAGAGCTGGAACTACTTGCAGCTTCGGAAAGGTACAACTTGGTGTACAACTCGCTGGATATCTCTCCCGCTGCCTGCCCAAACTACAGGTTTTCTTCTGGTCAGACAGTCGTATCGTTCTCTGTTGGCTCTCCGATTTGAAACCTCCATGAGGATCTTTTCTAAAGAACTGTATCAAGGAAGTCCTCGTTAGATCAACTCGCTTCCAGTGGTCTTACTGCCCAACAAGTTCAGACCTCATGGCAACAGCTGCAATCAAATTAGCAGTGGGCTCGGGATTCCCGGGCGTCTAGAGTTTGTTTCTCTTCCCTTTTCTCCACATGGCTTTGGAAAGGTTTTTCTCTGGCAATATATTTAGAAAGGTAGACCTCAGTATATTTCATACATTACAAACAGCTGCAGCTACGCTGCATAGCTTGGTTGAAGTATGTACGCCTTCCTACCGTACATTTTGATCAGGAAAAAAGATGCAATTAGTGCTGCACTGGCTAGTAACGGTTCCAACATGATGGACACACACATGCACGCATGCACAAATGGACATGAACAAGTGGTGTGTGCATGGAGCCTTCACAGAACCTATGGTTTACGTCTAGCGGAAGTCCTCATTGAAGCACTCGTTGAAGCTCTACATTGCATACAGGACCAGGTTGCTACAAGTTACACTTTAACAAAGCTCAGCTCTTTTGGTTGGGACAAACGAGGTTGTAATTGTGTTTACAGCGACGGAGTTCCTTGAGCTCATGCTCATCATGCAGTCTACCATGTAGATCTTAAAGACACGACTAAAACAAACCTACACGAAGCGCAGTGTTGGCATGCTGGAAATGCTGCAGCTTGGCAGAACCAAACCCACCTGCATACATTCAACTGCATGAGTCATGTGGCCCTTCCCGCCAAAAGTTCAGAGCTCACAGCAACAGCTGCAATCAAATCAGCGGTGAGCCCAGGACTCCCTATTGTTATCAATATCAGAGAAAAACAATTTTAAAACTTCAGAGCTGACGGCGACAGCTGCACTCAAATCAGTGATGGGCTCGGGACTCCCTGGCATCTAGAATTTGTTCCTCTTACATTTTCTTCGCACGGCTTCGGAAAGGTTTGTCTCTGGCGATGTATTTAGAAAGGTAGACCTCAATTCATGGCATACATTACAAACAGCTGCAGTTGCGTTGCATGTCTCAGTTGAAGTATGTACATTTTCTTACCATACATTTTGATCGGGAAAAAAGTCGCAATTAACGCCACGCTGGCTAGCAACCATTGCAGCATAACAGGCACACAGACACACAGACACATGTACACGAACAAGTGGCGTGCACATGGAGCTGTTGCAGGCCATATGACAATGCCACGCAAAGTCCACATTAAAGCACTCATTGAAGCTCTACATTTGGCATACAGGACTAGGACCAGGTTGCTAAAAGCTGCAACAAAGCTAAGCTGCTTTGGTTGGGACAAACAAGGTTGTAATGTGTTTACAGCGACAGTGTTCCTTGAGCTCACGCTCATCATGCAGTCTACCATATAGATCTTGAAAATGCGACTAAAATAAACCTACGTGCACGAAGCGCAGTGTCGGCATGCTGGAAATATTGCAGCTTGGCGGAACCAAATCCACCTGCATGCATTCAGCTGCATGAATCATGTGGCCCTTTCCGTCAAAAGTTCAGAGCTCACAGCAACAGCTGCAATCGAATCAGCGGTGGGCCCAAGACTCCCTATCACTATCAATATCAGAGAAAAACAATTTTAAAAGTTCAGCGCTCCAATTGATAGGCAAACAACTCAGGGAGAGTCAGCCTGGGCAGAGGTTAGGCTTACTTTGATTTCGCTACGGTATCTGGTTATCCGATTGGGCAAAGGAGCAAGCTTGACTAGGGTGTAGGGCGGTACACAATGAATCAGGGAGAGTCGGCCACTCAGAGGCTCAGCTGGCGTATAGAACTTGTTCCTCTTCCCTTTTCTCCACATGGCTTGGAAAGGTTTTTCGCTGGCGATGTATTTAGAAAGGTAGACCTCGGTTCATGACGTATATTACAAACAGCTGCAGCTGCGCTGCATGGCTCGGTTGAAGTATGTATGCCTTCCTACCATACATTTTGATTGGGAAAAAAAGATGCAATTAGCACTGCACTGGCTAATAACAGTTGTAGTGTGATGGACACACGCGCACTTGCGTGCGCACACACACACACACACAGACATGAACAAGTGGCGTGCGCATGAAGCCTTCGCAGAACCTATGGTTTATGTCTAGCGGAAGTCCTCATTGAAGTACTTGTTGAAGCTCTACATTGCTTACAGGACCGGGTTGCTGCAAGTAACACTTGAACAAAGCTCAGCTCTTTTGGTCAAAAAAAGATCTAGACGTGATTAGCGCTGCGCTGGCTAGTAAAGGTTGCAGCGTGACGGACACACACACACACACGAACAAGTGGCGTCCACATGGGGCCATCGCAGGCCATATGGTTTACATATAGTGGCTGCCTAATGCCACACAAAGTCCACATTGGAGAACTCGTTGAAGCTCCACATTGCATACTGGACTAGGACTGGGTTGCTACAAGTTCCAACAAAACTCAGCTGCTTTGGTTGGGGACAAACGACGTCGTAATTGTGTTTACAGCGGCAGAGATCCCTGAGCTCATGCTCATCATGCAGTCTACTATGTAGATCTTGAAGATGTGACTAAAACAAACCTACATGCACGAAGCGCAGTGTTGGCATGCTGGAAATATTGCAGCTTGGCGGAACCAAATCCACCTGCATGCATTCAGCTGCATGAGTCATGTGGCCCTTTCCGTCAAAAGTTCAGAGCTCACAGCAACAGCTGCAATTGAATCAGCGGTAGGCCTGCGACTCCGTATTGCTATTGAAGTCAGAGGAAAACACCTTCAGAAGTTCTGCGCTCTGATCTATAGGCAAATGACTCAGGGAGAGTCGACCCAGGCAGAGGTTAGGCTCACTTCAATTTTGCTACACCGGGTATCTGGTTATCCAGTTAGGCAAAGAAGCAAGCTTGACTAGGGCCTAGGGCGGTACACAACGAATCAGGGAGAGTTGGCCACTCAAAGGCTTAGCTGGAGTCTAGAACTTGTTCCTCTTCCCTTATTTTCACACAGCTTTGGAAAGGTTTTCTCTGGCGATGTATTAAGAAAGGTAGACCTTGGTTCATGGCATACATTACAAACAGCTGCAGCTGCACTGTATGGCTCAGTAGAAGTATGTACGTCTTCCTACCATACATTTTGATCAGGGAAAAAAGTCGCAATTAGTGCTGCACTGACTAGTAACGGTTGCAGCGTGATGGACACATGCAGACACACAGACGTGCGTGTGAGATATGCTCTGTTGCTTACACCTTTCTTTTCAAATTGACACACACACACACATACACACACACACAAACATGAAGACGAATTAATTGTCTGTGGAGCCTTCCTCAGCACCTACAGGCCTCACAATGGCAATTAGTCATCTGTGGGGACCTCCTCAGCCCCTACGGGCCTGACGACGGCAATTAATCATCTGTGGAGCCCTCCTCAGCCCCTACGGGCCTGACAATGGCAATTAATTGTCTGTGGAGCTCTCCTCAGCCCCTACTATATGGGTCTGACAACGGCAATTAATGTATTGTGCCATGATGATGTGTACTGCGCCACATTGATTTTGATTGCATATGATTGATTCTTTTGATAATCATCCGGTGCTAGTGAGCACATGGTCAGTTCTGAAAACGAGCAGTCTCGGAATGCATTTCGCTTTCATCTCGCTCTGAGCTTGCTGTTTGGGTTGTGAGATTTGACAGCTCACAGGACCACTTTATAACGTCAGCAACGAGGTAAAAAGAGAAGAAAATTGTTTTGCTTTGCCTTCAAGGCAGATTAGTTCAAGGGATGAGGAAGGAAGCCGGTTGCCCCGTTTGACAGCGACAGGAACAACTGCAGAAGTCCCTCAACGCTGGAAATCGTGGCTCAGTTTGTTTCAATATTTCACAGAGAGGAAAGGTATTGCTGGTGCTCATCGCTTACAAAGTCTTTTGTTGCATTATCTAGGCACTGAAGTGCAGGAACTATTCAAGGATCTTGAAGACTGTTGGCTGATAATCCACCATCAGGAAATAACGAATACAAGAAGGCTGTTCACGTGCTGAGCGCACATTTTATCACAGAGAGTAGCCCTGTCTACGAGCGCCAGGTGTTTCACCAGATGACAATGAAATCAGGTGAGACAACCAATCAATTTGTTGCTTGTCTTTGCCAGCAGGCTCGTCTTTGTAGGTTTGTCAATTCTGAGCTGGTGAATGAACAAGTCTGTGACCAGCTGGTAGCATCGACAAACGACAACAAGCTGAGGAAAAATTTGCTCAAGATAAAGGACCTGACAGTCGCTAAGGCCTTGGAATAGGTGAGTGTGGGAAGCCACAAAGCTCCATGCAGCGACAATGTCAGCATCAGTTGATATTAATTGTCTACAGCGCAGCAAATTGACCGGTAAGCCTCGTGGTGGTGGTTCTCAACGTTCTGGTTGTTCTAGTCATTCAAGTTCTACCAAATATGTGAGATGTTTTTGGCGTAATTGTTCGGGTCATTTTGCAAAGTCTGCCAGTTGTCCTGCCTGTGATAGAAAATGCAAGAAGTGTGGCAAGAAGGGCCATTTCACAGTGTGCTGCAAATCAAAGTCAGCTAACCGTGTTACAGAAGATGTCAGCAATGGCCAAACCGATTCCTCAATGCATGGAACATCGTTCAGCATCGGAGCAATCCAGAAAGATAAGTCATACCCTCCTGTGATTGTTGATGTCACTATTGCCAATGTTCTGTGTTCTATGGAGCTTGATACTGGTGCTGAAATTTCCATGCTGCTGTTGTTTGCCTGGTCAAAAAATTTTGATGATCATGTCACTCTTTGAAAATCGTCTGTAACTCTTCGTTCGTATGGCAGGCAAATGTTGCGTGTGATTGGGGAGGCAGATGTAGAAGTCGTGTACCAGTCTCAGAAATTTACCGATTCTATCGCCGTTGTTCATACAAACGGTCAGCTATTGTTTGGGAGAAATTGGCTGATGAAGGTGCACCTTGACTGGCGGAGGTTGTGTTTGATCAATGTTAACCCTAACTGTTCAGCTAATGACACTGTTGCTGAGTTTCTGAGTGTGTTTGCAGAAGGTTTGGGAACCATCAAGGACCAGCAAGTGCTGATTCAGCTGCAAGGCTCTCCATCACTGAAATGCAGCGCAGCGCGTCCGGTCTGGTGCCGTACGTGATGAAGGACAAAGTTGAGGCAGACCTTCAATGACTCAAGGACGAAGGCATCATTCAACCCATCAACCAAGCAGAATGGGCGTCCCCGATCGTTGTTGTGAGGAAGAAGAACAACGGGATCTGCTTGTGTGCTGACTTCAAGACAACCATCAACAAGTACATCAATGCCTGCCAGCACCTGGTTTCAGATCCAAGTTCCTTGTTGGCACAACTTTCAGGTGTGTGTGTGTTTTCTAAACTCGATTTTAGCCAAGCATATGCTCAGCTGAAACTTGACAAAGACAGTTAGCGTTATTGTGTCATTGCCACCCACAAGGGCTTGTATGCATTTAACCGTTTAGCTTTTGGTGTCAGCAGTGCCCCTGCCAATTGGCAGAGGACAATTGAAAAGATTCTCCTGGCTATTGATGGTGTCATTATTTTTTATGATGACATTTTGATTTGGGGAGCGGACCAAGCTAAGCATGGTGCGAGATTCTGCACAGTGCTCCAACAATTCAAAGAAGCTGGTTTGTGTCTTCACCAGGAAAAATGTCTCCTGTTGTAATTGAAGGTAAACTACATTGGATATACTGTCTGCAAGGAAGGTCTCTGGCCAAGCCAAGAGAAGGTTGAAGCAGTCAAGAATGCTCCGTGCCCTCATGATGTGAGCACTCTTCGCTCTTTTCTTGGCCTTGTTAACTTCATTGGTCACTTCATACCTGAGTGTTCAACATTGTTGTACCCTCTAAATCAACTATTGAGGAAGTATGTCAAGTTTGTCTGGTCAGATGATTGTAAGCGAGCTTTTCAGAGAGCGAAAGATTATCTTGTTTCTGATCCTGTCATGGCACACTATGATGTAAATACACCATTGGTTCTTGAATGTGATGCTTTGGCTCAAGGCATTGGAGCTGTTCTATGTCATATCTTCCTAGACAAGTCTGTCTGCCTGGTTGTATATGTTTCACTTGCATTATCATCTGCAGAGGCACATTACAGTCAAACCTAGCAAGAAGCGCTTGCTATCGTTTTCGTAGTGCGCTGTCTCCATCAATACATCTTTGGTCGCTGTTTCACACTCCATACAGACCACAGGCCACTTGTTAAGATTTTCGGTCGGTATGACACCCTCAGCAAGACAGCAGCATCAAGATTACAATGCTGGGCAATCACCTTGGTGGAGTATGACTACAACCTTGAGTTTATCCACGGTAAGGAGAATGCGATTGCCAGTTGTCTCTCTCATCTAGCCACTCCTTTGTTATCTCAAAATGAGCAAGCTGTTATCAATGCTGTCTCATCATACTCATTTGATCCGTGTGAGCTGTTGCCCATTCAAGCCAGTGATGTCGCTAAGGGTAGTACAGCATTTCTCTTGCAATGTCCTATACTATGAATGGCTGGCCTTCTAAAGTGCAGGAAGCATTGCTCCCATTTTATCGTATTCAGACAGACCTTAACATTGAGCATGGCTGCCTGCTTTGGGGATTGCAAGTCATTGTACCATGACAGTTTTGCTCACAGCTGCTGCAAGAACTCCACAACATGCACCTTGGTGCCAGTAAGATGAAACCTGTTGCTCGTTCAATTTTCTGGTGGCCAGAGCTTGACCAAGACATCATGAACCTTGTTGCTGACTGCACTCAATGCCAACAGCATGCCAACCGCGCCCTGTGAAGGAAGAGGTCCACCATTGGGCCTACCCAAACACAGCATTCGATTATGTTCATTTAGATTCCCTGAGTCTGACAACCTGTTCTGTCTTGTGCTTGTGGATGCTTATTCTAAGTGGATTGACATTTTTGAACTTGGCTGAGCAGCAACTACAGCATGCACTATCAGTCACTTACTGCAATTCATCAGTGTGTTCGGTTTGCTTTGTGTTCTTGTAAAGGACAATGGCCCGCAGTTCATTTCTAACAAATTCCGTGAGTTTTGTGCACAAAATGGCATCCAGCACCAACGGACTCCGCCCTACCTTCCAGCCAGCAATGGTCAGTGCAAGAGGATTGTCCAGTACCAGTGTACGGTACACCATAGCCTGTGTGTAATACTGTCCTTTAAGGGACTATCTTGCAAATGAAAATGCCGCCACTTACAAGACACACACTTGGACACTCATGCACACACATAAATATGCACAGACAAGACACATACAGCATCCACATCCATCTTGACTAAATTCAAGTGTCCTAATTAAGACATGTTTCTAATTTTTATAGTTATCGTTACAAATACTAACCTCATCGCATTGGTTGATATCAGCCCCAGCCTCCACTAAGCAGCGTACTATGTTCTCGTTATCTCTCCAGATGGCATCAAACAAGGGGTTATAACCACTCTACGGGAACACAGTGACAGTGCTAGTTAGCCTCAGCACAAATAGCACTAAACACAAGTAAACATTTTTTTCATCTACCTCGATGATATGCAATTTTGTAACAGTACCACCATATGGTACACCACAACCTGTGTGTAATAGCTGTCCTTTAAGGGGCCATCTTGCAAATGAAAATGCCACCACTTACAAGAGGGTATAACCACTCTACAGAAACACAGTGACAGTGCTAGTTAGCCTCAGTACAAACAACACTAAACACAAGTAAGCATTTTCTGTGACGGACACACACATGAACCGCTAGCTGCTATTCACTTGATCTATTTTCATTTGTTAAGTTTAACATCTCACAGATGCTAGATAGCATATCCCTTGTCTTTGTCACCTGATTTCTCTGCCATTGTACTTAGAACTAGCTCTCCCTTCACTCCTTATGCCCTCTTTATTTTCCTATTCTACTCCTCTTCTGTGTAGTCAGAATCTATTGAATTCGTCTTGACTGTTACATTGGTAGCACAGAGGGTGGTTATCGTCGTGATGCTGCTCATTATCATTAACCTTTCTCTGGTTTTATTCTGGATTTGGAAGACTTATTTCTCCATGCTCAAATGTGCAGCACCTAGATGCTCCCTCAACCCTGTTGGCTCTTCTAGCATCTTTCCTTCTCAACCAACACTTCGCCCCAGAGAACCACCATTGTTTAGTGGAAAATTGTCAGAGTTTGAAGAATGGGCCTTCTCAGTCGACCAGATGTTTACATGGGCTACCTTCAGCATTCTGTCGCAGGAAGTGGATTATGCAACTGGCCTCTTAACGGGAAATGCGTTGCTGTGGATGATTTTAAGCACGAGGTCTGGTGTCTGTTTCCCTAATTGAGCAAGTTTGAAAGCTTCACTCTTGGAAGTGCACGGTCCTTTGAACAACGATGGAGAAAGCCGCCTACAATTGTTTGGTCTAGAACAATCAGGTTCCTTGGAGGAGTACGAAACTGAGTTTACCCACCTCAGCCTGTGCGCTCCAGAATTGGACGACTTATCGCTGGCAATGCTCTTCATACGTGGTCTACGGAAAGGGCTTTGGGTCGAAGCTCTTCATGAACATCCCAAAACGTTAGCGTGCACCGTTCGAGCTGCCCATTCGGCGGAGTGATACTTTTTACTTGAAGGGTCTACAAGCAACAAGGTTGCATGAAGTTGGACGTCGATATCAATATGATCAGACTCTGATGCGCCATTGACTGGTGAACAGGACCTGCGTCCAAGGAAACTTACTAGCAAGGAAAGACAGCGATTGTTGAGAGAAGGGAAGTGCTTCTACTACCGTTAGCTAGGACATTTGGCCAAAGACTGTCCAAGGAAAAAGAATACCCCAAATGCCAACCACCAGTGACATGTAGGGTGCCCCCACTGGTGAATTGCTCTGCACCCATAGAACTTAAAAACCGATTTAACATCTTGACTGTTGAAGAGATAAAAGAACTCAAAATACCGACAGAATTCAATAAACACGACTCTTCAGCTGTTCACAACCCTCTCGCTGATTTACAAGGTAAAGACGAACTGATGACTTCCTCAAAATCAGAAATTAGTAGCGCTTCTTCTCCAGATGAAAACAAACTTCTAAGAGTCAAAGGAAAAATTAACGGACACGAAGCTCTGATGCTCATTGATTGTGGATCAACCCATGATTTCATTTCAACATCTTTTGTCCAGAAGCATCACTTAACCACGGAAACAATTGATGATGAAATTTCTGTGTCACTTGCGGACGGTAGGAGCAGTTCACAACCGCATGTTCAAATGGGAATGGTGAAGGTGGTTGTGAAGGATTTAGCGAATGCCAGCCCTTTACTGTATTCCTGATAGCGAGATGCGATGTT
>JAOWAW010114134.1:0-13302 GCA_028565695.1 Nicola tetela
TGTATCTCAATGACAGGAAGGGTTAGGATTAGGGTTATTTAACCCTAACTCTATCAAATTGGGTGGGCGGATGAGCTGAAGTGGGTGGCGCTCTGCTGAACCGCGCGGCCGCGGGAGACAACCCCCACAGAGGTCAGAATCAGACGTCATGCCCATAATATTCCAGCGCTCTTATTAATTTGACATGTTTCTTCTCATGTTTATAACAGTGTCAAAATTGGAGCGCAAATCCAAGGCCTTGGTTTCGAGCCCACCTGAGACCATTGATTTTTTCTTCGCTCTTTCTCTCCAGCCTCGCCGGTTTCCAGTGATTTCTCTCTTTCTAAAATTCCCATTGTTACTCTTCACTTCAACCCTTCTGGTCTTCACCACTGCTTCAGTCTGTGTTTGCAGATCACTTCTTGTCCTTGCCCAATTTCTTTGCAAGAACACCGACATCAAGTTATGCTCTAGCTGCTCTGCGGTACGCTTCCGTGGTTATACATGTCAAACTTCAGGTGTCATTCTTTTCATTAACTTTCACGATGAGTTGGCTGTGATTGAACATCCTCTCTCCAATTATGTAACGAAAACTGCGCTTCTTCGGGCAGTCTAGCGGATTTCAGCCAACACCCACATATACATGTACATCTGATTATAGGCTGCCCACTCGACGGTAGACGTGAACGTCATTGTGTGCGGTGCACCGTACTGCGTAGAGCTGACCCGTAAACGCAGGCTGCATGTACATCTAGACGAGGTGGTGAACTTGATGGTGAGTTTGAGCTCGCAACAGAAAGCGCCGAATGACTTGTAGACTACATAAAGGCCGTGAGACCCAAAACAGACCTGTTGGCCGTATGCTGAAGAAAAGCCGCCAGCGCTGCAGTTTGCGCCAGTGCCGCTACAGCCACCACAGCCGTTTGCGGGCACGTTACGTGCGGTGAAACTGACGGAAAGTGTATGCGGCCAGTGCAAGACGTTCACCTGCAAAATTGCGCGCTCGACCCAAAATGCCGGCTAAGCCAAGTCTACAGCGGCGGCTCGAGCTGGAAAGCGGTTTAATTCCAAGTCGGAATCACCTGGTTAGGATCGCGCTAACAGCTTCTAAATCTCAAGACCACTGCCGTTTGCGGCAAGCAATCTCAACTCTTGCCGAGCACTGCGACGCCCTATAATACAACCTGGACCTTAGCGAGCTAGGGGTCGGCTCAGGGTTCGCTTATGAGTGAAAGTACAGCTAGTACTTGCGGTGGACGAGCTTCCGGTGGTGTGACAAAAATGCAGACATTCCGACAGGAACCCTCGACGTGGTATTCGCCAGACGCGTCCCCTGTTGTCAGTTGGAAGGCAAACGACTCGAATGTGAATGATTACTTGGACGATGACCAGGTGAGGCTACCACGTGCTTCGGCAAGAGCACAAAAGCAGTCTAGTAGCTAACCACAGAAAGTCGTCACCTGTTCTAAAATTGGCGTTCCACTACGCATGTTATCCGAAAGCCACAGCAAAGCCGGCGCTTTCAGACTGTGGCTGCTTCACAATTTACCGCATGTGGAGTCTCTCAGAGTTTCTCTACGTGGCTTGTTCATTGCCGGTTACTCAGTGCGCAGTGCGTTTGTGCACGTGTGCAGCATTCACTTCGCGATACAGCGTAAAAGGTTGCGCTGGCAAGAGTTAGCTCCTGAAATACATATTATATAAAAATAGATACCATCCATGATACATGTACATGTCGGTTCTAACCGCTGTCCATGCCTGCGGGTGTAAGTAAATTTACCTCTCGGTGTGTGCCTTATAATTAGTGCTGGTAAAATTTCGGTGGCTTAAATTTTCGGTAATCTCCGTCTGACGGGCGTTCGGTAGCTCTTTATTTTCAGTAGACTGTGCTGCGGGTGCTCTACAGACATGTACACGGGCATCCTTTTCTTAAGTGTTCATTTAATTCAGGCATCAGAGAGCTATCCCGAAATTAATTGAACACTGGAAATTTCCAAAAGTACCGCATGCAGCCATTTTGTAGATTGCACAATTATATGAACAACTGCATATTGTGCAAGTGTATCCGTTTGTCTAATCGATATGATATCACCAGTACTAGTACAAGAATTATCAATAGTTACAAATTACTATTTCTGCACGATTGATGAGAACCAATAGTGCAAGTGTATCCGTTTGTCTAATCGATATGATATCACCAGTACTAGTACAAGAATTAAAAATAGTTACAAATTACTATTTCTGCACGATTGGTGAGAACCAATAGTGCAAGTGTATCCGTTTGTCTAATCGATATGATATCACCAGTACTAGTACAAGAATTATCAATAGTTACAAATTACTATTTCTGCACGATTGGTGAGAACCAATAGTGCAAGTGTATCCGTTTGTCTAATCGATATGATATCACCAGTACTAGTACAAGAATTATCAATAGTTACAAATTACTATTTCTGCACGATTGGTGAGAACCAATAGTGCAAGTGTATCCGTTTGTCTAATCAATATGATATCACCAGTACTAGTACAAGAATTATCAATAGTTACAAATTACTATTTCTGCACGATTGATGAGAACCGATAGTGCATTACGCCATGCTTTAGCTCGTATAACACGCACAAACTCAGCTTGAACAGCTGGCACAGCTTGCGTGTGCTTGTTTTAACTGTCAATGGTGCTCTGTCATGGAAAGATAAAAAGAAAAGGCAGCTGCCAACTCTTTGTGCATGAGGGTGTTGTGCTCTCATGTTTCTGTCATAACGATTCTTATCCCAATAAGAAACAATTCCAAGTTTCAAAGTTCTGCAAAGAGTAAAGGTTTCAGTGTAACCTGCATTAGTCAAAGGCATGTTTCTCTTCTCTTAGTTCCGCAATAAAGAGATGGTGTATAGAGCTAGTAAATGATTCCGGTAGTGATGCAACAGTGAATGATTACTTTGGGGTTGTGCATGTATTTGTTTTCAAAATTGTCTTATCTTTCTTTGCTGGTCTGCAGCTCAGTGCCTTAAATGTGGCCAATGCCATATCTGCTTCACTGAGGTAAGAAGCTTTGTTGGAGGACCAAGCTTATATATAAATATATATATATATATATATACAATAGATATATATATAGAATAATCACTCTTGGTGAGTGCAAATTATATTGAAAAGAAGTTTTGAGATGAAAATTTGACCATGCATCACTTAGAGGAAGAGTTTGATTGTGTATCCTTTCGGGTGCAGACCTGGTCCCATAGCTCAGCAGTAGAGCAATCGCCTGGTAAGCAAAAGGTCCCAAGTTCGAATCCTGGCAAGTGCATGGTCTCTCTCAAAACTTCTTAAATATATATTTATATAGAGAGAGGCTGTATACATTCTTGCGCAAAAGCCGATCATATGCACATAAAAATAGTCCAATACTTTTCTTAAACTATTTCACATGTCTGAATCTCCTTAGATTCCTGTTGTTATTAGTGCTAGTATTGTCTTGGTGTCAGTTGTTATTAGTGCTAGTGTTGTCTTGGCATCAGTTGTTTTCATGTTTCTACTTCTTTTCGTCACCTGTGCTATCGTTCTGTCACCCTGTACTAAATTCACCTTTCTCATTGTCATGCCTTGTATAATGTTAGTACCCTTGTGTTGTGCTGTTACCATGAATTGTTCTGTATGTTCTCTGAAGAGAAGGACGACTTGCTACTTCCAAAAATTCCAATATGCGAAACAGAGTTAAGAGTTTTTTCTAGTGCACAGCCTTTGATGGACCTGAGCCTGGGCACTTTTGCATTACAGTATCAGTAGTCAGTTTCTGTTGAGAGAGTTTCTAACTTGACGACTAAACAATTTTCGGAATAGCATCAATGAAAGATGTCTTGCAATTGGAGACTCCGGCTTGTTGCTAACTTTTTTGCAGCATTTTGGGCTGTTTGTCCATTCTCATCTCATCTGTCATTAAGCGGAAGGTTTGCAATTTAAATGTAAGTATCAATCTTTGCTTGTAGCTGTGGAAAGTCCTGCTTTCCACCTCTGTAGACCTACTGCTTGCAGTGCTTTACAACTTGGTTCCGTTCTTAGAAGGGGGCTTTTGATTTCTCTCTGTCTGGCAGGTGTGGCCTTTGTTCCAACTGTCTCTTGCTGACTTTTTTGCATCGATATGTCTCCTCGCGAGCTCCATCATCCACCATGAATATCAGGCGGGCTATGTACCGGATAAAAAGATTTGGTTCAGCTGCGCATACATGAATGGCGTGGTTGCAGTGAGTAAAGCTTATGATAAGTATATGATGTCACTGTCTCATAATTCTAAACTGGGGGTTACTCAGATTATCATGGTAATAGCACATCTCCCCCACCTTACCAGGCTTAAGCTTCCTAATAAAGCCAAGACATTTTTTGTATCAGTGTTAACTTCCTCAAAGTATCATTTGCTTGTAACACCCCCACCTTAAAACTTAATGCACTTGAGTAGAGCCCCTGACTTTTGGGCACAACTAACTTATAAGTTTAGGGTCAAGTGAAAGAGTACTCTCGGATCAAAGACAGCCTTTGACTGACACACCAAACTTAGGGCGCATCAGAGTATACATATTCTTACAGTATGTATTAAGATCAGCAGGTACTATGGCCCTTGGAAGATAAAAATGACATCCCATCTCCCAGTAGATGTGCCTTGTGTGTACAGATGTGTGAATTATAACTATTAGTGAATCATTTACATAATATATCTAGTCAGTAAGCGTGACATGCTTAGGCAAGCTGAATATCACAACGAAGCAGATTTTGAGAGAAGTCTGTAAGATACATGTGCATCGGATAAGAATATCTAGCGGACAGAGGGTTAAACAGTCGTGGAGCAAAGGTTTAAAAAACTTGCAATAGTTGCATGCCCGTTCTGCAAATCCTCTTCAGGAAAAATATTCAATCTAAATGAGGGTGTTGACTCACTTGTGATGTCAGTGTTGCAAACCTTCGACCTGTATGCATACAAAATCTGTATATGGCTGCCATCTTCACTCCCTTGCAGGGTCTCTACGTCATCACATTTCTGCTAATGACCGCTTATGCTGTCGAAGTCCGCCTGAACGTATCAAGAGGCCGTGGTTACAACTTATTTACCTTGGTAAGTAGTGTTGTATCTAGATAAATCTCATCTTGTAGACATTGTTCATGGCAAGTCTAATCTCTTTTCAAACAGAGTGGCTGAGTGTCAAAAGTAAGCTTCTCATTTGTGGTTTTAATAGTGGGATTTTGTGCTAAATTCAAACCTGATCTTGAGACATCTGACTTTCTATTAATTAATTGGTGCTTGTGCAAAGGCTATGATAGATTTTTCTTGTGTCATATGTTTGCTAATGCTTTGTCCTGTAGTTCTGTTTACATGCAAAGTCTGTCATTTTCTTCTAGAGCACCGTGAGAGGATTTACTGTATAGAGGGATATTTTCATTCGGGATTTAATTTTGTTTAATTTCATTCAACCCCCTTGTTGAACCAAATTAAAACCTGAACTAAAATTTCCCACCTATGTGTAAATTATTCCTAGCCACATCAGGCATGGCGCAGACGAGCGCGCAGCAAGTAGATCGACGACAGTTTTCCACACCACAGGGATCAGCGATGTACCGTTGAACAAAAATTATACCTGAACAAAACATCTGAAATTGCGTTTGAACGAAATTTTTCATGAAGAAAAATATCCCTCTATACAGTAGGTACCTGCGTTATGGACGCTTGTTCCAATCAGCGTGTTATTCCACCTCATGAGGAGAGCTGTCAGAAATATGAAAGATGTGGAAATCTCTCAAGAGTTCTAATTCTGAAGTGGGATCCAGCAGCATTCAAGCTCATCTTGTGTGGGCAGGATAATGTTGTTTATAAGCATGTGTGTGCATGTGTTGTACACGTGTGGTCCATTGTGTGTATGTTTGGGTTAATGTGTGTGTATGTGTGTGTGCGTGCGTGCGTGCGTGCGTGTGTGTGCTCATCCTGATCAACAGACTGAAGTTCCGGGGTGCACTGAACAGCAACAACATAACCGATTCTTGTGCATCTATCTCATTTATGCCATGGCGTGGTGAGTTGCCATTTGAGTGATATGTCTCTGACATCATATACTAGTACTTCTCTTAAAGAAACCACCCTGCAAACAGCAACACAAAATCCCGGAAATGTAAACAACTTGCATTGCAACATGGAGTTGCCATTGTAACAGTCATTCACGGCACAGTTTGCTTAGATTGCAGCCTGGGTTTCACCGCCGAACAACATTTTTATTCTCCTCTCATGTGAACTTTACTCTTCGATTCTTCTTCATTACACTCGGTAGCTGCCAATACAGAAGTAAGATGTGAGATGACCTTGCTTCCTATTCTTGCCTGCTCAGTATGTCACACAGGCAGTATGAAAATTATTCTATCTTCTTTTTGTGAAGGCCAGCATGCAGCATTATGATTTAATTCAAATGAGATATCTTAGTAGGCATTGGCTATGCATTGTTATGTGTGCATCATGCATTGCATTGGTTTATTGGACTCTGAAGCCGTCAAGTTGGTGATTTGTCATCATACGAGTATGCATGGAACAGGCTCAGTGATGTACTAGTGCTGTGGATTGCAGTCGCAGTGGTCCTGTCAACTAGTCATAAACCTAAAAGTGTTTTTATCGCTCAGGGTGCTTCCTTCTGCTGGTGTTGTGGTAATGGCTGGCATTTACTCCACGGTTCATCAGTCGCGAGTGGAGCAGCAATTTTTCCAAATGGACTTTTGCAACTCAACGTAGGTTTTGAGGCTTTGTTGTGTGGGTAAACTTCGATGGCTTTCTCAAAACAATTAAATATGTAAAAGTCAGGAGTGAATGGCGCTGATGTCCAACAGCATATAGTGAAAACATGATCTCCTATTGTCTAAACACACACACACACACACACACACACGTGCACACACACACACACATACACACACACACATGCACAAATGTTGTTGTTGCATGCACTCACACATATGAAATGCATTCACAAGGGCACAAGTACAAAATAACCCTTTTGGGGTTTCCACTTTTGATTGGGTAAATGAATGTCTAAGAGAATGACTCACAACTTCTAAAGGAAGGAGAGAATCACATTGCTCACCAATTAATTTTTCTGAAAGGAACAGACTCAAGGAATCCCATGGAGCCATGATTTTTATTGTACATGGTCAAAGTGCTGTCAGTCCAATAAGGGCAATTCAAATCACCAACTTTACAGACAGCTGCCAAAAATCACATGACCAAACAAATGTGGGTAACTATTTCACTGACAAATTGATAGTTGTAATCAGAAAGTCCGATATAAATTAGGTATCCTCCCTCAAAATCCTTAAGTCCCCAGTCATGGTAGCATGGTACATCTGAAAACAGCTCCTCTGTGCGATGTCCAAGAAGACTTTGCAAGAATACTGAACCTGGTATTTTTTCTCAACCTGCTCTGTACAATAACAGTTCCTCCTGATGGCCGTAACTTGAGGCCAGTGGCTCAGCCAGCTCCTCTTCTTCGTCCTCAACCTGCTCCCTGAGCCTTGTGATCATCCGCAATGCCCACCTTGGCCTTGTCTGGACTCAATGAAGTCTCCAACAATATATGCCCTCCTCAAAGTCTGCAGGTGCATAAAATTTGCAGATGTGGAATCAGTCATCATTTGGTGTGGGATACTACTTCCATTGATCTCGGTGACTTCTTTATCATAGGACAGAGTTGACATAGGTGTATCATTACAGACACTATAGCTGTTGTTGTCCCCTAATTTTATAATTATAAGTCAAGAGAAGCAATGCCGGGCAAAGGTAGTCCTCATACTCAAGGGTGGTGCCCTGCGTCCATTCCAACTGGCACTTGCCCAGCACTGCACAACTTTAGACTTTTTATTTTCAGAAAAAGCTCTAGAGACAAGCTGCTTTCTTTCTCTTCTTGTTTAGTTGGCGGATGTCTTCTGCATGTATGTGACCATTTTGTTGCCATAGCACCCCAGCAAGTAGATTTTAAGGAGGCTCAAACTTATTAACCATATTCAGTTGAAATTTGTTTGTGAAAACCATAAAGGGTCAACACCTGCAGAGATACACAAGCACAGATTCAAGATCACAAGACTTTGTGATTGCATGAACTAAGCTCCTTGAAATTCACACATTTAGGTAAGAGTATTTTCTGAAATTTGAAGTGCCTATCTACCCAACACTGCATTCAATCAGTACTCACCCCTCTTCTTCTTAGCTACAGTTTTTAACAGCCTTTGTAGCTAGAGAACTGCAATTAATTAAGAAAACAGGCCACTTTACACATATTGCAAGTACTGTAAGCGGTAAATAATCTGCAATCAAGCGTTCATTGTCCTGCCCACATGGTCAGCTCAATTATCATGAAGTCACACTTGAATGTACTAGTAGCGGAGCTTAGTCTTTATTTCTCCTCTCTCCCCTATATAATTTGCTGTCTTTTAATCTCCATATCTGGTAACCACTTGCAATTACCTACATGTACGTAGTATTTTCTCAATTGGACTTGTATAAGCCATCTGGCTGTCTGTGAGTGTACATAAAATGCAAAATTTTATCCTGTAAACCTAGAACATTTAACGACCGTTTTTTATTTAACAGTTTGATCCTAATCGTTAAATCACCATAAGTGCTGGACAGTTGTGCATTGATAAGTCAATTCAGTACAACACAGAGTTGAACAGACATAAGATGTTATTAAATTTAAACATGGTTGAATTGACCTTGTTGTTTACACTACAAACAGTAAGTACTTTTTGAAATTCTATCAATATCATTAAGACTTGCCCACCCGAGAAAGGCTCACTACCTGCTTATTGTCTTTTACGTTTCACTAAAGAAATTAGTTTCAGGTTTGCAATGTTTTGAAAAGTCAGTAAGTATGCCAGACCCTGATTGGGTGTTTTGATTACAAGTCACTCAATTCAGACCAATGGCATGTGATGTGTTTTTGTTACTCTGTTAGATGCATCCCGTTCTTTTCAATGGCAAACATTCGCGTCTGTGGGGTGAGTATCAGAAACGGTCATTTCACAAAGACCAGATTAACTCTTAATAATTATACTATTTTGAATGTGTTTCTGTCAGTGACAAAGTTGAAATAAATTCAACTGCTCAATTCACACCACCAAAGCACGTATAAAAAGGTCTAGTGAATAAGAAAATTATTTCAGATGGGATTCTTGATTGAATGTGTTAATTGTTGGACAGTGCTCATCTAGCACTTTGTATTTTCTGATCCAGAGGAATTACTTTTTTTATGTGCTTTGTTTTCACTGTCAGCCACAGTACCCAGCCATGTTTACGTGGATGAAGGCATACCGATGGGTCTTCCTGGGACCACTACTCTTTGCGTTCGTTGTCAACTTGGTGAGATAGTTAAAATAGACTGGTGCTGATATGGTGGTGATGTTCTCTGCATGCGCAAGTGACTTATGACTGCAGGACATTTGATTTTCTATTTAGGAATCTGATGTAGTGTGTACATGTCACTAAATTGCTGTGGATATGCTCTGCTTTAGCACTAGAGTAGCCATTTTGTGTTTCCATTTTTGTTTTTGCAATGTGCTGGGTGGTTAAACATCTTTGCATAACTTGATCAAGGTGAAAAGGTGCATTGAATGAAATTAAAATTACAAACCGAGTCAGGCCTGGAGGGATTAAAGAGGGTTCCTGCAGACATTAATGGGCGTCCATGTGTTTGTTCATCCGTGTGTTATGGAGACTCCCCTGGTCACACTTACCGAATACCCACCTGTTTCCATGGTTTCCCGTACAATATAATGTAAAAGGCCATACAGTGTGTGGCCTATTACGCTCTTGAATCCTGAGCGGCACTTGGTGAGATCCCAAGATTCAATCTTCCCTGGTTGTTCCAGTGTTGTTCTAAGTTCCAGGACAGGGGTTGTCAAGTATGCTGGAGCAATTCATGCAGAATATTTCCCATGTGCAGCCTAGAGACAAGAGCCGATCATGAGTTTCGGCGTCCAATTGCAGCTCCGTAGATCAGCCTTGTGCGTTCACAGGCACTGGACTTACTTGGATCGAGACAGAGTGACAATGTATGCCCATTAAGACTTACATACCGCATTCATGTTTCCGGTACCCACTATAGTAGCATTGATATGCAATTTCTTTGGCCACAGTCCAAACGTTTTCTCCTGGGTCTATGATATGTACATGTAGGAAGGGCGTGCGAGGGCTCCATGTGCCTGCACCACTTGTAAGGCAGTTAAAAGTGGCAGTTTGTTTACTATTGTATCAACATTTGTAGGGCTGTGTATGCCTCTGGCATCATTGCTGTCAAGCTTCATTGGATTTTGGTCTTGCAGAAAACATTCAACGATAGTTTCTCAACACCCAAACATGTGAAGAAGAATTCGTTATACTTGAAGGCATAAGCATGGCTGTCACAGTCTTACATAATCATAGCTAAAAGCATGAAAGTTTTGTGATTGAAGAATATTCCAATACATTGAAGTGTAATTTGGTGACAAGGTGCTAACATAGTTGTTGTATATCCCTACTACTGTCAGACCAGGTCAGGCTATAAACAGCTACCCAACCCTACAATTAAAATTTCCCAATACGTAGGCCTTGGTGTTGTAAAATCAACACAAGTGGTTCGACCTCGAAGCACCATCTCATTTTTGAGTTACCAGTGGCTGAATTTGGTTATCCTTTGGTGCAAAATCTAAGCTATGCAGCTGTGACACCCCCTCTGGCATCATTGGACCACTGCAGAAGGTCACTGATAGACCGGGACTGGCATGTCAGACCTACAAGGTCATGTAGCTGTAGTTTAGTTTAATCTATATAGTTCCACAAGTGAGTTATATACATCTGAGTAAGACAAGTTGGGCTGCAGTGGTCCAATGACATCACTACAGCACCATGGAGGCACTAAATTGCTCAACTTTGACCACTCCCCCTCAAGGAGGTGGTGTATTGCCCTTTGATTTTCACTTAACACATTCTCTCCTCAAGGTCTTCCATTTGAGTTAAGGTTGATTTTAGTGTTAGATTCCTCTGTAAGTGGAATTGCCATTAAAAGGTTGTGTTTACGGTGTGATTGTCTGTTGTTGACTGTGCCGTGCAATAGCAATATGATCTTTGTTTTGTTGCCCACAAATGCCTAGATCACCTACATCTCAGCTTGCTGTACCATGGAACGTACTCAGCGCCGGACAGGTAAATAATTGAGACATGCACTGAAAACCACCAATACGCATGTTTTTACTATGTGTAACTTGTCACGACCAGCCTTGATCTGTACTACACAGTGAGCACATGCAGAGCACATTGTGTCAATTTTCAGTGCATGGGTGTATATGCAATGCTTTATGGAGAATCAAAGCCTGTGATAATCGATAGCAATAGCCATCATGAAAGACTTGCAGTTGGGAGTAGATGATAACACTTGTACTATGTTTCATCTTGGTTGAACTTGGTCGTTGCCCTGCCACATGATCCCTGCCCATTGGTCATTGGTATTGAAACCTGTGGGCTGAAAGTACGCTGCTGAATTGCGCATGTACAGTGACCACCTGGTGTAGAAAGCCTTTAGTAAAAATTTCCCATTAATAATTTATGTAATATGATTAGGGTGCACTTTTTTCAGGAGGGGGGGCAGGCAATGGGTTTTAATTAAACCAAGTGAATAATTTATTTGAAGACATTAGAGATCTTCTATAGAATCAGTAGTAACTGACATCATTCAGTGTCAAGTTTGGATTAACTTGCATTTTGAAGTACTATACACTTAAGTGTGTCTTGGCCGGAAACACTACAGCATACATGTTACAGCGATCTTACAGTGATGTCGATGTAGTTCAATTGTTTCATGTGTGACACTGATACAATTGTTTCATGTGTAACACTGATACAGGCCTTGTTAGCCATCGTGAGTACAAGGAACTGCAAAGTTTGCGTGTGCAGGCATTTCTCTTCATTACCGTGTTCTTCATCTGCTGGTTACCAAGTAAGAGATAAAACAAGCTCCTTTGGGTGTAGAACTGTGCAGGAATTCACAAAATCATCTACAGCTATTGCAAGAGATAGCCTTCGATATTTTTGCTAAAATTATGTAATTTTTGGACACCATTGTTTTGGTCTCCTCTTCCTCCTTCACTCTTGTTGCCCTTATCTCCTTTTCTTTCTGAAAGTTCTTCTGATTTTAAGCTGCACCTTTTGGGATTTCCTTCTCACACAGTATTTTCTTGTGTTTTTTTTGGCCATCAGCTGTTGTCATCGGTCTCATCGTATCGATAAACGATGATGCATTTTCAATGAGCGAGCTTTTTCCGCTGTATATGGGACAGGTGTGTTTGGAAACATAGGTACAGAATGTACTCAGAATGAGTGTGATGTTGTGAGTAGCAGTCAATTGCTTTAACTGACTGAAACAAGCTAGGCTCTGCTGGCAAGATAGGGCTTTAATTTTGACAAGTACATAATAATTTAACATTAATTTTTTAAGCTGAATACTGAAGCTGGCCAATAGCTACATCTCAGCACGCTGTTTTTCAGTCCGTTTATCGATAAACCAAAACATGCTCTTGCAAGGATTTCTGAAGAACAACTTTGATGTGTTATCTAGAGGTATGATTGTCTCTCAGATCTCCCTCTCCTGGATGTCAAATGGCTTTGATTTTGCAATTTCTTGTCCTTTTGAAATCTTGGTGTCTCAACTTCTCTGTGTCTGTTTGTCTGTAGGCTGTTCTCTCTCCTCTACAAGGACTATTCAATGCACTTGTCTATGGCTGGCAAAGAAACAGCTTCAAGGATATTTTATGTCCCCGCTATCAGCGTCAGCCGCGAGATCACCAATCAGAAACAGATCGCTTAATTCAGTGACACGGTTGCTTTGATATGAACATGTACAGTTTACTACACACGGACCAATCACCCGATCAACTAGCACCAAGGGGAAAGTAGCGGTTTTCAGGTGGGACATGTTGGCAGACACCATACTAGATGTCCAACAACTGTATTTGAAGGCATGCAGGATGCCGGTACACATATTCCAAGCTAATATAGTCTGGTTCGCATGGCAAGAGTGACTTTCAGCCTGTTTGTTAGGCTGCTTATCTCCTTGCCTTTTTCTGTGAATGTATGCCTCTCTGACTCACTGTCTCTCTCTATCTCTAACTTTCTCTCTCTCTCTCTCTCACTTTCTCTCTCTCTCTCTTTCATGCAGATTATCAGCCTGTATATATATATGTGTGTGTGTGTGTGTGTGTGTGTGTGTGTGTGTACACATCTCAGTTAAAACTTGACTACTGATGAACTTAGTCTCAGAATTTCATAAATGGGCAGA
>JAOWAW010114156.1:0-13297 GCA_028565695.1 Nicola tetela
CCCCCCCCCCCCCCCCCCCCCCCCCCCCCCCCACAATCAGGCAAATTCTGTTTTGTACCTACTATATACTGGCATTCAAATGTTTGGCTCTGAGAGGAATACTGTATTCAAGAAGTACTGCTACTTCCTGCAAGTTAACCTAATCAATGAATCTGTTTGACTGTCAAAAGCATTGGGAAAAAGCTTATAAGCAGCCTAAGAAAAGGAATACTCAATGGTGTGCCTTGTTTTCTTTGTCAACTATTGAAGCATGGTCCAGCAAACAAAATAGTAGGAAAAGAGTTACACTGGTAGTAGGCCACATGGTCAACGACTCCAGAGGTTGTTTCAAGGGAGACGTTTATGGTCAGCCCTTTGGACAGGGTAGAAGATAAGAGTTCAGAATTTTGCAAGCAACATATTATGGCAAATTTTATTTTTATTGCCTTTTTGCAAAGAGAATTTTTCGCCCGCCTCCCGGCATAAAATGCATTTCACGAGAGTAATTTTCAACACGCCGGGGCATATGAAAATGTGTAGTTAAAGCAAATGTCACGGTCTGGCATCCATATTCAAGTAGCTACCTTAACACAACATTGTCATGGTCACTGTATGTCGTGGGCCGGGTACGTACGTTACCATGTATACTGTATATGGTCATGTCTAGCCTAGCCTGCGTGCTTCTCCAATTCTCAAGTTTCATCTTTACGGATAAGACGCTTTGAGTTCTTCTCTTTAACCATGTTTCAAGTGCCATCAAGCAGAACACCATTGGAACTACTCGTGGCTGGGTAGTTTCTGTAACCGGCTTAGACATGAAGTGCACTAGGCTTTTTCATTGGGGACCGATAATAACCATAGCCTTGGTTTTGTACATTTTCTCTACAACCTTTTATTGTATCACAATTTGGTGGCCACCCTTTAATCTCTCTGGTGGAGTAAATTTAACTGTGTTCATTTTGAACGTCATCCTCCTGCTGGTGAATTATTTTCATGCGTGTATGCACGGTCCTGGATTTATTGATCATGAATGGAAACCGAGGCGTGCGACAGACGTAAAGTTTTTGCAGTATTGCTCTGCTTGTTGTGGATACAAAGCTCCCCGTTCACACCACTGCAGCTCTTGCTGCCGTTGTGTTATGAAGATGGATCATCATTGCCCATGGATTAACTGTTGCGTCGGGCACGAAAATCACGCAAGCTTCACTCGTTTTGTTTTCCATGCCCCGTTGGGATGCTTTCATGCCTTCCTCTTGCAAACTTTCTTTGCTTATGACCTCATGTTCAATGAGGAAGCTGACATTCAAACAGAAGTTACAGTGAACGCGCTGATGGTGATAATAATGGGAATAGGCCTGTCGCTGGGAGTGACTTTGAGTGTCAGCCTTTTGCTGTATTATCAGGTTCGTAACATTTTGTATAATCAAACTGCAATCGAAGAGTGGATCGTGCAGAAAGCTAATGCTCGCCGCAACAGCGATGACGAGCCGTTTATTTATCCTTATAACTTGGGCTGGTGGAAGAACTGGCAGGAAGTGATTTCGTTCGCCTGGTATCCTTCTGGAGATGGTATTTACTGGCCAGTGCGTGAGGGCTGTGACCAGTACACTCTGACGAAGGAGCAACTTGAGCAGAAGAGACTCAAACGTGAGGCTACTCGTCGATATGTATGTATTACTCCGTACAATGGCAGCGTATTGCCTGTGAGCTTTGGCTGCTCCGCTATAATCAGAGTACCGTGTGAGCTCGCTCGGCTACGTGTAAAGCCTTCTAATAACGTGCTGGTTACGCGTGGGAGAAAAGCCTGGCTGTATGGGGAAAAAGTTCTGGAACCGTTGAAAGGCAGTGCTAATGGGACCAGTGAGAGAACTTCATATTCAACAGAACGGCAAAAAGGCTGGTTACCAGCAAAATGCGTCAAGCTGGTCAACAAAGCTGATTAACTGTCCAGTAGTAGCAATTCACCATGTGGATAATTAATTTTATGTCTAAGAACAAAATCTGACATACCAATTTTTTCTACATCTTCAACGTTTTACCGGCCATTGTTATCATAATTAGATAGGTGAAATTTTTACCATATGTTTTATTTGTTATTGCAAGTGTTCTCATGGATCACTTGCTCATTATTTTTGTGTTGCAATTGGATGAAATTCTCCTTAGCCATTGTGCCCTCACAGTGGACTACCAATACAATTGTATAAGCAAGTTGAATGAATTTCAGTATCTGTTGCCTTGCATTATTTGTTTAAGCAGTTTCAAGAAGTTTTGCAAGCATAATAATTTTAAACTGTAAACCTCATGTTTTTCAGAAACACGTGACATCAATTTTGAATTTTGTTGCTCTCCTTGGACATGTATTAACAGAACTCTAGACAATTGAGACAGGACTGGTTCTTTTGGCTACCCTTTATTAATCAACAGGACAATATTGACAGATCCAAGTCTGAACTGCTCAAAGATACAACAGTGTTGAATCTTGTGAGTTTGTGACAATTGTGATGTGTTTTTGTCCTGTTGATCTTGTTCATTGAGCCTTTTTGTCATGCTTGTGCTTTTGTAGTTTTTGTTTTCTAGTGTTATTTCCATAAAATGATTCGTGCTTACTAGGGGTGTGGCGATATATCACAGTATCGATTTTATACTAATATAGCCACAATACCTGGATTCCTATAATATTGGCAGTAGGTTTGGCCATTCCTTTTTTTATTATACTGATACAGCTGTTTGCAGCTTACTGTGAATCAGCTCAGCCCTGCTGCCTGTAATTCACATAAAGAATGCATGCAATTTTCGCTGTGGCAGGGCTCTCACTCATGCAAAGTATTAAGCTATGATATAGGCAATTGTGAACGGAGTCTCAACTGTTATGCCTAGCACACACCTCGTAGGTCAGACTACTGTAGGTGCTACATAATTGTGGGAGCTACAAAATCATGGGACATTTTGTTATAATATCATGGGCAAGAATTTTGGCTACTCACACCCCTAGTGCTTACACTCCTGGGCTATGCTGTGGTTCAGTGATTGGGCATGTTCTATCACTCTTGGCTATTCACTGTCTACTCTTGTTGCACTTCTTGGCGTTGTTGAGTGCAACTTCCAGCGATCCCAAATAGGTGTCTTCAACCAATGATCAGGTTGTGAATGATTTTTACAGGGAGTGCTTTTTTCTGGTGAAGTTTGCCATCAGTGTTCATCAATGACTGTGTGTTGTTACCATCACCACTGCTTTGTGGAATAATACAGTACTGTTACTTGATCATAGCATGCTCATGGCTTGTATGCTTGCCATTCATGAGTCACCTAACACTTGACTCTCAAGAGTTCCACCTTGCCCATTTTCCACAGAACTACCCCTTCTGTTCCTCAGTTATTTTCACACTAAACATTTAGAGTCACAGGGATTTGAAAATTGTGTCAAAGTTTAGCTTCTCTGTAGCACATACAAGTTTGACCACCATGGTTGGCCAAAAGCCGGTATTCAGGTTTATGTGATGGGGTGTAGGTGGTTACTGATACTAAAACCAAGAACAGTTTGTAGACATTGGTGACTACACTCATTTGTTTTCCTGTGTAAAAGAATAGCATCTCTGATGAAGGCTGTACTGAAGTAAGCCTGGGTAGAAAAAGTGTTGTTGCCATGCTGGCCACCTTAGTCTCCGTGAGAGTGCTCAAGTTGTCCTCCTTGGCACAAATCCATTGTAGGTGGGTCAAGCGTTCCTTTGATGATTGGAACAACCTTTAAACCAATTTTGTCACATCAGTGTTTTTCAAAATATCAATGTTGCCTTAATGAATTACATGAATAATGCCAGGTGATTCTAATGATCTCTTTGTGTATTCAGCAAATTCACTGAAAGTTAATGATTTCGCATGTAACAGTGCAACGTGTTTGTTGCAGGATGATTCTGCTATGCCAGCAATAAGGAAATTCTTCTGGAGATGCCCTGGCGCCTGCAGTAGAACAGTTATCCAACTGTGAATGAATGACAACATATCAGTTGGGTGTGGTATGATATGATATGTGTCACAGTGTAGGACAAGCTTATCTGCACTTGCTGAGCTACATGTCAACAAAACATGTGGCCATGCTTAGATAATACACACATTCCTTATCTAGTGATGAAAAGCATGGTTGTCATGCGACCCTTACTTCTAATCACAGTCGGTTTGTCTGTGATTAATGGGATGACATCACAGACCAGAAATTAGGCAGGTCATAATAAGAAGTCCAAGCCTAATAAAAACACCAGTTCTAATGGGTAAAGCTACTTGTGGACCAATGCAAGGATTTTGACTCTTGAAATCAACACCGGACAAAATTCTTTGAAGTATGCTTTAAAAAGTTTAAAATGGAAGGCCATAGAAATCAAAATCATTGTTTTGTGTCACATTCTATATTAAATCTGTATTTTCTGGTAAATATTTGTTAAGGTCACAGTGGTGACTACTGTAAATTAACAAAATTTGAGCGTTGAAAAATTTTAGCCTTTTCTTGCTACGAACTTTTCAGCCTCGCTTTAGTTTTGGCCCTTCCTCACATTGTGGGAGCTTTATGCAGGCAATGACAATTTTCTGCCTTAATTAATTTTAGCCTCCGGACATAGGGCCGAAAAAGGCTGAAAATTAAACAATGCTGGTATTTTGTTGATTTACACTGCTAGTAACTAGTGCAATCAGGAGAAGCCTGTAGTTACCAGGGTCAGCCAGTCAACCTTTTTTAACCTGTGCTGCAACCTATTACAATAGGTTGGAACAGTACTAGTTGAGCAAATATGTATGAGTACTATCACAGGCCTAGGCATGGTGGCATCACACAGAGTCTCAGTCAGATAAAGGCTATTTCCTGTCTATTCCCCAGCCCCTCCCTCTTCCCCCTCCTGAACCAGGGAGATCCTAGCAACTGCGATAGTTTTGACATTGGCCTGGTGGCAAAAAGAACACTGCCTTTTCCTTCTTTGGCAGCAGATCAATGGAAAGGGACCAGCAGGATTTCATGGAATGCTCCTTCCCCGAGCTTATTATAAGGCACAAAGTTCGCTGAGAGCTGGTCCTGGTACCCAGTTTCCTACACATTGTCTAGGCATCAACTGTTTTTGCTTTTGTGCATAACCATACCTGTTTGGAATATGTTGCCACGTTTTGTTGCACAGTCTATAGTAGACTTGACTACATGTATTGCAACATGTATATTTCCAAGGATCACTATTTTTGATTTGGCCTTGTTTTCTTTTTTAGTGTTTAAACATAGTACAAGAACATCAGTCTGAGTTTGAGAAAGTACATGTACTTGCTAATTAAGAACATTTCTACTCTAGGCCCCATTACCCTGCATTCTTTTACACCCAACTTTACTGTACTGGGCAATCCTTGCTAAAGAAATCAATGATAATAAAGTTTACCATGGTGTTTCAGCAAGGTCTCACTTAGCTTCAAAAAAGAAAAAAAAAAAACTTTGTCACGCTGGTAAGCTGGAATCTAAACTGGAGTTATGTTTATATGGTCAGGATTGGTGAAGTATTAACTCCATTTGTGAGACATGCATCTGTTTCAAATAAGTAAACCGAAACTACAGTATTGTCAAAGGACAAATAACAGATACCCCAGAGAGCCAAGATTGCTGTTTCAAGCAAGTTACCATGGTGATCTCATTAACACCCCAAAATTAAATCAGTTCAATTCAGTTGCCATGACAAGAACTAACGTGCTGCCTCACTACTGCATGGCAGAAAATATTCGTCAAAAAGATGCATTCACAGATCCTGTCAACATCAAAATTTTACTAAATTAAATTGCTGACTTAATTTTTTTTCCAAATTCCTAAGCCTACTTGTCATTCATTTTATGCTTTGTGTCACCCATGTACATTGCTCCAAGGGCCACAGAGATAGTCTGTGAAATGCTGCGAGTTGGGCCAGTAAGCAGAAGTTGGTGTTGGCACTGTGGTGTATTGTTTCAGGTATCATACAGGAGGGTGACTGAATGACTTGGAGGCATGGGGAAATAGAACATTTTTGAAATGAGGACTGTAGTGTAAATATTAGAAGAACTTTTACAATTTTTGGGAGTATTTTTCTTTTTTTTTTTCAGACAGAAGCACAACTATTTCAAAGGGAAAAAATTGTGGCAAAACAAAGAATCAACAAGTGGTCAAAGACATACCACTGCTCTACTAGTAATGGTGACAAATACTAGTAACTTCAGGTGACAAAAATAATTCCTGATGAGCCGGGCTATGGTGCACTTCAACAAACATTTCTGTTGAGAAAAATCTCTTGCCCGACATATAGTACTTACACCCTTGGTACAACGTAGTGTAACATAGTTCTCACCTGAGAATGTTCTTCCAGCAATTTGTGCAAGAAGCATATATCAGAGATCTAGAAACTGGTCCTCTCACTGCTCACTTCATCTTCTTCAACACACAAACCTTAGAGAGTGTAGTACTTCCCTTTAAAAATAGATTGATAAATGAAAGAATTTGCCATTTAACTTTTCAGATCAGCTCATACATCCTCACAAGAGAGAGAGGGAGGGTGTGTGTGTGTGTGTGTGTGTGTGGGTGTGTGTGTGAGAGAGAGAGAGAGAGTGTAAATAAGAAAGATGGGGTATTGTTTACACGTAATTGGCAACACGTGAATATGTAAAATGAGAAAAGCAAGGCATTTTGTATGAACGTTTTACATGTTGCCCTAAAACAAGCTCAATAAGAATGATGCAGATGTGGTTAAAAAAAAGCTCATTTCAGTGAAAATTAAAATTCCCTACCATCAACGTACAGGGCTTAGTCGAAAATCAACTGCTGATGAACATCGACCACTTGTCTCTGTCTCACTCCATCCTCTCTGATACCTCGGTCAATTGCAGTCTTGAAAGCATTCCAAAAAAATGTCCAACAAGTCGAAGCAGACTTCAGGTGGAAGAAAAAATACGGCCTCAGCTACAACATCCTTCCTTCGATTTACCAGCCAAGTTCACTGTGTCTGAAAAGCCTGTCGTAAGCGGTATACGATCCTGAGTTGAAACCAATTTATGCACAGCAGTGATGAACGCCTGATCAACGTTGATAGCGTCTTTGGCACTGGTTTCAAAATAAGGATAATTCCCGCTTGATCGGCACCACATATCAGCCTCTTCTTGTGACACTTGCCGATTAGGAATGTCGACCTTATTGCCAAGAATTACAAACGGAAAATTCTCGGGGTCTCGAACATCAGCGTAGTAAAGGAACTCCTTCTTCCACATCGCTAGATTCTTGAAGCTCTGCATGTCATCAAGAGCAAAAGTTAGAAGACAGCAATCAGCACCACGATAAAATGGCGTTCTTAAACTCTTGAAACGTTCTTGACCAGCAGTATCCCAGATTTGGAGGGTGTACGGCTTTCCCTCGACTTCGATGTCTTTATTCAGGAATTCGACGCCAATGGTATGAAAAGATTGGCTGTCGAACTTGTTGTTCACAAATTGATTCATGAGTGACGATTTTCCGACTCCACCATCTCCCAGTAAAACAACCTTTAACAACGCAGATTTCGCCATCCCGACAAACCATATACAGCTCTCACTACGGCATCTGAACTTTCAAGTTGAACAACACGGACAGATCGAACGGAGGTGTGCACAAGGCTGCTACAGGATACCAAGAGTTTTGCATGCAGCGGTGGCACGCACGGACGCGAAGACTGAAAACAGAAGTGCTACGAAACTAAGTTTCCTTCTGGATAATTATGAATGCAAACGTACAGGCCAGCAAAGGCCATAAAAGTCAGTTAGTACTCAGTGAGCTGCTGCTCTTCTTTGCTCCCAAGCGAAGCTAGCTGGCAGAGCTACAAGTGAGGTTGGAACATGGTGATACCGGGTTTACCGGGTTGTGGAGGGCACGCTTACCAGATCAAAAGAATGACCTTCTGCAGCTATGATCGATACTGCTATCGATGTAATCGCGATCGATATCTGCGACATCATTGATTGATACCGTTGTCCTCTGCTGTCATTGTGAACATGACACTGCATTTAATTTACGTTGATCTTCTACGTACAGTAGTATACACGCCGCGATTTTTTTACAGCGAGCGTTCAAGCGCAAACGATACCACTACAAGTACCAATACAAGTAGTCCGACAAGTGGAGCAGTAACGCCAATGCCAATGCCAATGGAAAGGATAATACATGTAGTATACGTAGGCCTAGGCCGCGTGCAGTCCCGCGTCCCGCGCCCTGGCGCAGCTGGCGGTTTATATGCAGCAACTGCTTCCGCAGCCGCACGTGCGCGCACGTATGCATGACGCTATCGCGCACGCGAAATGACGAAATTTCCGTTTAACGCATGCGTAAATTAGCAGAAAATGGCGTCAGACGCTATCGCAATTAAAGCACTAATTTGGTATAATATTATACGTATATAGCCGAGTGCTACGCGCTGCATGCATACCACTAGTAACTGTTATGATCATATGCATATGAATACAATTCGGATGGGGAGTACAAAAAAAATGCAAGCTGACTGCAGTAAATCCCGAAGTAGATCTGATCTACTAGTAGCCCAAAAAAGCCGAGATAAGAGCCCGATGAGAGCATCTCGAGCTCTCTACTCTGGCCGGAAAGTTGTCAACTCCGCAGCTCTTCAGCTGTACTGCTCTTGCCCACGATCTCGGCCGGCTTCAGCCAAGTCTGTTGCGAAATACTGTGGCAAAGCTGTGGCAATATTATTATGACAAAGGGGCTTGAATGGACAACCGAAGAGAGATATAGTCAGGAAGGATCAAGGTGAAATGAGACATGTATTAACTAGGTGAACAACTTTCTTAGCCATGTTCAGTGTTGTGATAACAGAGAGCAAAAATAGTTGAACATGTTGTTTGTGGACGTTAACAATACCGCAAAGACTCTATTCTATTGCTTAGATTTCTGCACTGCCGAGCACGTTGTTCTCACGAGTGCAATTTTGTAGCAATTTATTGTGAAAGTATGGAAGCGAAGAGTGGCTCGCAAAGCGAAAGCATGAGAAAGCGAAGGCGTCGGCTGAAGAGAGCAGTGAGGAGAGGCTCACTATCACGAATTCGGCGTGTGCTGTCTTCTGATGTCTTGTGCCATGCTCTTATCGATGCTGAGCTTGACAGTAATGGTCGCGGAGCTCTTCACATTGCCTGTAAGCGGGGTCACCATAGAGTCGCATTATGGCTGCTGAAGCATGGAGCGAGCTGTCGATTACTTGACCCACTTGGCAACACTCCTCTTCATCTGGCTGTGCAGCGTTTTGTAGAAAGAGAAGTGGATGTAGAATGTAGGGATAATGGTCTTCTTGTTCTTAATCTTATTCGTGTTAACCACTTAGCGTTTTACTCGAACAATTCTGACGGACAATCGCCGGAGGCTCTACTTCAACCGTTCATGAAGAGGCTCGAAGAAAATTGTCTCTCTCCGTCTCCTCTACGCACCTTTCTGACTGCGGTGCAGTGTTGTCTGGAGCAAATAGGTGAACAGGGATTTGAAAGGATCGAGGAAGAACGATGGAACTCCCAGTGCTTTGAGAGACTTCTGGAGGAGCAGGAGGAGGTGGATGGTGCGGAGTGGCGATTTTCTCAGGAGTATCCTTGTGAAACATATTACGAGCGCCTCGATAGACTTGGAGAAGAAGTGAGAAGGAGAAGAAGGCAGTTTAACATAGACGGTCAAGAAAGAGAAAGAGGGCAGCGTGAAAGCCATAAACAGTCAAAGAGTGACCAGCCATCACATTTGCACGCTGAAAAACAACCGTTGGTGCTGAAACCATTAGTAAGTGACAAAACTCTCCAAGCAGCTGAAGATGAGAGACTCTTCCAAACAGTATTAGTGAATTGGACAAGTGACCATGAACTGCTGGGCTTTGATGATATCCCCTGGCCATCAGGTGAGTCAGTGGAAGCCATGGTTGGAACTTTGCTCCATGGCATTGATCCGTTGTCTATGAAAGCACACATTCGTGCTCTGTTAAAGCGGTGGCACCCAGACAAATTCATGCAGAAGTTTCAAGAATGCCTCAAGAAATGTGACCACCAGCGAATACTGGAACAAGTGACGAAGCTGTCACAGGCTTTAACAAAACATGTTGCGACTTCATAAACGCAAGGCTTTTGGTATTAGAGTTTCCACCCACATAGAAAGATGTTTCACAAAAATCTTTTTGAATCCTCGCATACTTTGTGCATATAGAATGTCAGCTGTGCAAGCACATATAAGGGTGTTTATAAGAGCTGCTTTATCCATCACCTTTGCAACATACATGCCTGGATTCCTATAAGAGTTATTTTACTTTCCATGCAATTCATACACATAAAAATTTATATTACGGTATTGGCATAGAGTTGAATTGCAAGTAATGTATAGATATATTTTCAAGTGACAACAGAACAGTGCTGGCTTACAATTGGAACTTGTGTTTTTTTGCACATGAAACATCCTGGTATTTGACTTGAGAATTCAAAATTATACTGCTAGTACAATATTATACCAGGGCTAAGGTGGTCTGTTTGAGATTAGTATAGAGATGTATGTAACCAGTGATCAAAACTTGAGATGAACATAGTCAAATTCATGAAAAGGAAAGTTATTTTGCTCTTTGTTTGTCATGACCAGACTTGAAACTGTGGCCTGGAGTGATGGCACAGTGGATAGCAAAGGCAATTCTCAGTTGCTATGCAATTCGGTGTTGCAGGTTCAAGTTTGGTCATGACAAATGAAGAGCGAAAATAACTTTCTCTTCATGCATTTGAAATTTAGTTGGTGCGTGCCTGTATTTATTGATGGTCATCAGGTCTTCTACATGTAGTAACTGAAGTTGGGTTTTTCTGGAGATTTAGAGCAGGCACACCATCAATACAGGTCATGCATTGTCTTGAAGTTGACATTTTGCTTTTCCTGGCAACAGGGCAAATCATATGCAATTATTGTTCTTATAACCAGACCTTTTCTGGCTTATCACAACTGGCCGAGTTGAGCCGGATTGGCCTTGACAAGAAAAGCTGGCCTTAAACCAAGTTTTAGAATTGCATTTTTTTGCGGAGACCAGAGAGATTCAGTGAAAAGTACATTGTCTGCCATGCACACTGGGGTCACCAATGCAACCCTGGTTGGCAGGGCCCGGACATAGCCAAAAATGTCGCCAGAGACACAAATCATGCCAATGGCACCCTTCTGAAATGGTTTCTCACTCTTTACAAAATAACATTTGATACCAAGTCTTCCCTAATTTGGACAAAGTAGCCCATACAAAGGACCATTTCAGTGGTTAAAAATGAAAGACTTGTAAGTTGGTATGAGCCTTAAATGAACACTGTCAAGCTTTAAAATGGTTGAGTTTTAAATCTCCAAATTTGGAACAATGCCAAACGTTTTAATACATGTTTTCACAAGCTTTTTTGTCAAGGCCTACACCCAGAAGATATTTTCTGGAAAGGTTTATGTCAAATTGCTGTGAATGCATATATGCGATATCAAATTGCCCTGAATGCATGTATGCGATATCCTAAATTCATGTAAGAACTGAAATGCTGTTAACTTGAGTTGTCCAGTTTGTGAAATTGTCACAGTTAAAATATAATAATTCTGTCTTTGGATTAGATATTTACCAGGTCTATTATGAGCATAGCTGCGGTGTGTGCCAGAAGCTCTACTGAGATCTAGTCTATAGTATGTGTGGGACAGCTTGGCTTCAATCATGACCAGTATAGACCATTTCCGAGTTTTCATCTCCATGGAGAAAAAATGGCACATACTTTCGTTGGTTGGCACTGCCACTCAAGTTCATCCATTGCCTGTATCAGCTCAAACAGTCTCAGCCTCATTTTTCCAAGAAGAAGGCTCCCAAATTAGTTTGGTTTTCCTCAAGTTCAGGTAACTAGAGAAGGGGTCGTTGTAGGTCTGCGTTGCTGGCTCATGGATTAATGTACATATGATCCCAGATTCGTAAGTCAATAATGCCCAAGTCCCATTTGTTCACATACATTCCATCGAAGAAGTCAATGTATGAACTGTTATTTACCTAGCGGTCAATAAGATACAGAATATTCACTGCTTTTCTTTTAGAACATAAAAATTGCATGAATGTTGCTGGGATAAGCCCATTATTACCCCCGACCTCAGAAATACTGCCACATATATTATTGCCCTCACTATATTGACCCTGGCTGCACCGCTTGGTCAATATTTTAAAGCTCGGGTCAATCAATGATTGGCTGGTATTTCCTCGGCGTCAGGTAATAAAGTACTCTTATCCCAGATCTGCCAGTCAATAATGCCCAATTTCCCATCTTTCACATACAAATCGCAACCAGAAATATGGCACGATATTTCATACTTTTAAGCATGAAATAATGTCATTATTACATGCTTAAAAGTATGAAATATTGTCTTAAGTATCATTATCACATGCTTTTTAGAAATCAGAACCAAAGTACGAGTAGAGTTCAACAGTACTCTGTTACACTTTATCAACCGGCTTCTAACGACTGCGCCACTTGGGACTGCTTGCCGAGAGCCAATGACAAGTGACCCTATAGAGCACCTGCGCAACCTGCGTCACACGGTTGCCGCGTGCTTTCTTTTGGTGGCGAGCTCTTCGAAAACGAGCGAGAAAGGGCTCTGAGACGGCCTTTTCGCTAATCTACTGGGATAAGACCCTTATCACGCTCGGCCTCGGAAATACCGGCCGAATATTTCCCTCGCCATATTGACCTGGCTCGGGCAAATACAGGCCAGTATTTCCTCGGCCTCGGGTAATAATGGGTAGATCTACTTATTATAATGTCGTGCCTAGCACACAGGATGGACAGTGCAGCTGCCCGGGTTGGTTGCCAGCTGAGATTGCATAAGGGGTTGTCCGTACATTCTGATAGTTTTGTGTCGAAACAAACGCTGTTTGTTTCCTTGCTGACCGCCCGCCAAACATATATTTGACCCATGCAATCGATATTTTTCAAGACCTATTTTATGTGTATCCGGAGCTGAGCACCCTGGTGGCCTGGCCTGCGATTCGTCGTGTTGCGCAACACCCACCTATCACGCACAAGTAGTCTTACATAATGAAACGCGTATTTCAAGAGCACTCTGCACTGTCAGGGTTGGCGCTTGCAATTCGTGACACGCACTTGTGCGTTTGGCACTTTGGGCCGGTGTTCTCAATGAAGTACAACGACGTAAGTTGCCTTAGACGCGGCGAATCGTGTGCAGCTGTGTGTTAGTGGCACAGTGTGCGACAAGCGACATCCTGCCTCGCTTTGTGATCAACGGCATCGATATTTTCCAGTGCCTGCCTTAAATGAACAAGAGTCACCCCCT
>JAOWAW010114178.1:0-13295 GCA_028565695.1 Nicola tetela
TCGCAAAATCCGATCTGTCGTTATATTCGATGTCGTTATAACCGATCTGAAATGTACACAACTGCATGCACAAAAGTCCCAGCCACGAGAAAAGCGTCGCAAAAAGCGATTTGTCGTTAAAATCGAGGTCGGTAAATCCAATCTCTACTGTAACCATATCTTTCTCTCATGTTCTGATCTGCCTTTAATGCTACGCAGCTGATGACAATTTTACTTCAGACTGCAATATAGCTCATAAGTGTCTTGCAACAAGGGATGTCCACATAGAGCCCTCACAAGTCTGGGTGACTCCTGTGTGTCATATATTCATAGCTCTATCTCTAGTGTATTTACTGTCTTGATTACTCTAGCTATCACTAACTGTTACCATCACCATACATTTGCAGAGAGTCGCCACAGCAGCACCCATATTTGGTCATGAGTTTGCACAGGGAAACTTTAAGTTAAATCTAGACATTTGCAATTATGTGGCAGAGGGATAGTGAATTTCCCTATCCCAGCCTGTCATACATGAGTTTGGTTGTATTTTAATTTTCTTCGGTGGTAATTAAGGGGTCTCCAAATTTTAGCCTATACGTGGAGTCCGACCACTTCATGAAGGCTGCCTGTGATGGACAAGGGTACTCTGTGATAGCCATGGCACAGGAAATTATCAGCATCAATGCCAGTAAACAATGGCCCAACCTTTTCAGTTAGATAAAATTAATCGTCCGCAAAGTTATCAGTTGACATCTATAATGAATATAATTAATAACCAACAGATAAATCAAGTAATCACTGCACCGCTAGCTGTAATGCATAATCTTTTAGATCAGTGGTAGTAATATAAAAATTCCTTTTTTTGCTGTTCTTTGCTTTCTAGTAGTTCACATACCAGATGGACACACTGATTATCCCAAGTGAATATAATTTTTTTAAATAAATTTCTAAGTTTGATTGCCCTCGTAGGCACAATCCAGACACTGTGCAGATTCAGATCAGATGAATGGCATGTATACAGCGCCTTTATGGTGATTTGAAACTATCAGATTAGCGAGAAAATAAAACAACGCCAACACACGTGGAGCAGGATATGTATGACTATCAAATGAGGCAACTGTTCTAGCAAGCTATCTATAGACAGCCTGGATCAAAGCTGTTGTGATGTAAAAGTCAAAAAACAAGTCATGACTACAGATCAATCACTTCAGGGTCAGATGAGTAACCTCTCATTAACAGAATGTCTAGCTACTGTTGGCTATAAACATCTGCTATATGGTTGGCTAAGCTGTTGTGTGTGTTCACTTGAGCAAGCAATCACTATCTGAAGGATCTACATAGCTGGATACTTGCACTGATAACTGGTCTCTTTTGTCAAGTTCCCTTTCATCTCTCAGTGCTGTGGATACCGTAGTCAGAGTGGTCAATTGTAATTGAGCAGGATTGGGGTGTGAAGGCAAATTTCTCCTGGCCTGCAATCTGTGGAAAAGACAGAAGAGAAAGCTTATTAGTATGAAGGAAACTATTTAGCTGGGAGAAAGAGAAAAGCTGAGTGTTTTGTAACTTTGGGTTGTGGTATATGCTATCTCAACGCAAATGACTGCCTAGTACAAGGCTGTCTCAGTGAGAGAGGTTTTACAATTGTATGTTATGGATCACAACTCCTGCAGCAACTTACTCACATCTGAGTGGACTTGGTCAGACTCTTAGCAGCTTCTGTAACTAACTGTGAGGCAATGTTGTCTGAATTGGCTACATGTTTTTCATTGAGTTTGCTTCTTTTTCAAAGCGGCCTTACACTTTGGACTTCCTCTTGCCAGCTAGGAACTGTACTACTGCATTGACAGAATTTAGGAGTCAACAGTTCTTGTCTAAACGTTAAAGTTTATGTCAATTCAGCTTTGACTGTGGCTTTCACACTGAAATGCTCTGAAATGAACCCACTAGTGATAACTACATATATTGCCAACCTTTCCAATGCCCATACAATGACCAAGCCTGTTACAATGGCTCCTATAGGAAGGCCAACACCAACAGCAATTTCCCAGTCTTTATTGCCTGCAAGAGAAACATCAATTATTTACGTAATAATTTAGAAAAAATGTGATAAAATGATTGGTATATTATATTATAGAACAGGAATATACCCCAACTTATTATATCAGGGAGATCAACCAGGACTAATTACTGCTTATGTGCATGGTTTGTCATTTCAGCTAGGCACTTAGTCACCCACAGGATCGAGTCCATCCTGTGTGTTTTCAGTCAGCCCAAAAATGAGAAAAAAAGACTTGCGAGATTTTTTTCTCAAGACCAAGAGCAATAATTTAGTCTTTTAAAAGAAAGGGGGCCATTGTATTCGTTTGAGCAAAAATTTCAAATAAATTAATTGTCATTTTTGAAATTTCTGCAGCGATTGCGTTTGAATTGACATGAAAGAGAAGAATGAAGGACAATGAAGGAACAGCTGATTAGAGAGCAATGATTGAGAATCAAACTGGAGACTGCAGGTACCAGTCGTGCTCCTACAACCTATTTGCAATTGCTTACCAACAAATGAACAAATGCAACCTGCGATGTGTGCCCCCAGTTTAGGGTCTTTACCTTTCAGGGGTTACTTGAAATCAAGTAAAGAAGTGTCCAAGGTTATCTAAGTACATTAATTTCTTTGTCCTTGGCCTTATGTTTGCCACGCTATGTTACATCTGCCAACAAAAGCCTTCACCTTTCACTCCCTCATATGTTCACCATACTAAGTTCCTCCTTTTTGCATAAGTGATGTATACTCAAACTCTAGGCTGATATAGGTATTCCTTCACACTATAGCAGTTGATGTGCCTGAATATTTGTGCATGAATTCTTGGTCTGCCAGAGTTCTCGCTTACTTGCAGAGCAGCTAATTTCATCTGATTGATCATCACAGTCAGCATTTCTGTCACATTTCCTTTCCACCGAAATACACTTCTGACGATTTCTGCAGAGGAACTGGCGACTGCTACACTGCGAAACTGAACAAAGAAAAGGAACGGATGGCCATCCATTGCAAACATTGAAACTCACCAGCAAAAATATTACATTGGTGAAACAATGTATGAAAGTTTCTGCATTGTCAGCTAAAAGCCATAGGTAAACAGGTTGGTTAGAAATGTGCAAACATCTGCCAATTGCAAACATCAACACTGACAAGTGGTCAACCGTAACAACTAGGAGTGCTTGGTGCTCATGAAGCAACTTAGCTGGCATGCTTTGTGCACTTAAAACAACCTAGCCGGTTGAACAACATTGTCCCTTAGAGCAATCATCCTTGTGCGATTTGTCAGTAAAATCAAGCATCCAAACACCCACGCTGCTGGAATGTACTAGAAGTTGTTTTTACATGTCTAGAGAACGTTGTGACACCCTTACTGTAGAGCTGTGGTAAATATACGTTACAAGAGAATTCCAACTTATATCTAAGCTAACATGAGTAAATATGATCGTTATGAATAGACTCTTCTGCCGGTGGTCAGAAAATACACATGGCGCTGCAATGTTTGGTGAAGTAATAAAACCAAAGTCGTCGGCTCGCTTCAAACGTAATGATTGAAGCAAGATCTCTTCCTTTTATCGTTCAGTAAGGTTAGCAACAGCGAAAGACGGAGCAGATACGACAGCAAGAGATTGAAAATTCAACCTTAAAGAGAATGGCCAACTCACTTGGACTGTTGGGGCAATGAGCCTCATCTGCGCCTCCTTCGCCGCAATCATTGTGCCCGTCACAAACTTTCGACAACGGAACGCATCGTCCATTTCCGCAATTCTTCTCAGACCTCTTGCAGGCCTGTTGAGCTGCACAATTAAAAGACAAAAGTTCAAGAAACAGCATTAGTGGTGAAAGGAGAAATACTCGAACAGTTCATAGCAGCTAATAATTTAGAAGAATTTACAACACGGGCACTTGACGCGAATCTTGTAGTCACGGCATAAGCGTCTTCCAGGCTGCTCAGCGTTTTTGCATATGAGTCCAACGGTAGGATCACACTTCATGACATCACCAACCAGGCGAGCATCAATTCCTGCAAGTGAGGAAACAAACATACCTGTTTCGTTTCGCCCATGAAAGCAATCTCATTAAAAAGGAACACGACTGGTCACATATCATTTCAAATTTCGTCAAATTGTCCGTAAGTAAAACCTTTCTTTATGAGATATTGCCACACATTCCCGGACACATGCTATTAGAAGTAGTCATTGAGGAAGTTTTCGATAGCTTGCCGGTGTGGAAAAATACAAGTAAATGCTCATGTACCGGTACACAGAATGACCTGTGCATTGTCGGCCAGGCTTCTCTCGACTTAGCATAACAAATGGTCATGCTTACTCTTACCCGTGTAAATATCAACACATTGAATTGCTGTGGGATGAGAACAAAATCCCTCCCCTGTGGCGAGAGAAAGCAGCTCCCAGTCACCAGTACTACTCGGATCATCTCTATCATCCCAACTTGACCAGCAAAATTCAGCTGAAAGAAAAAAGAAACAAGGATAAAATTACTAGCGCTGTAGATTACGATCAGGCTGATTTCCCCTGAGTGCTTTCAACAGCTTGCCTCGAAATGTTAGTAATGAAAACTGAAATAGTTCACCTGTGCGTTATCGTTACTTCACAACCATTAATGTTTACTTAGTTGGATATCAAAGTCCATAGCAGTGAAAAGACATATGTGCCTTGTACCGTGACAACGTGACAAGCTATGTTGGTTATAACCCGACTTGATGAACGTACAGATTTTACACCGGATGGCTTCAAAGAAGTTTTCCATATTTGCCCTGTAGGCCTCGTTCTTGATGGATATGTTGATCATAACACCAGCTCGATTTAGCTCCCGCCATTCGCAAACATTTTGTTGGAGAGTTCCGAGACTGGCTTTCAACTGACAAAGAACACAGGGTCTATATAATTGTACTTCCCGAGAAAATTGGTAAAGTCCTACCTAGTCAGCGATGGTATAACAATAAATTATTTCTTTTACCGTTAGCAGCAAAAATTAGATACAGTAGGCAGTCTATATTTTAATTTACTCCCGTACCGGATGTAAAATCTGACACGGCGATGTGTCTGATTTGAATAAATGAACGTTTAGTTTAGATTGCCGCCTGGAAGGCGACCGTCGAGTCACTTGTTTCAGGCACGTCCTGTGAATCATGTCCTGCTCACGTGCACACGTGAATAACAGAGACAATATGGCGGACACCAGTACTGCTGACCAGCTACTGCCGCATGTGTAAGCAAGTGCAGAAATAGTACATGTCACGAGCGCAAAGACCCTTCTTCACCGTCTGTTCATCCGCCAAGAACGTTTACAAATCTAGTAACGTAGGCTGGGTTGCCGGCTAGGTGTAAATAAAAACATTGACGCCTAGGGCCAGCCCTTCACGTTCTTCGTGGCCCGAGCACAATGGAGTGTTAATTTATCGCATTGTTATCATAAGGTTGCCTTTCCTACATGATGTCGATTTAAAGTTTCGAAGATATTAGAGCCAAGAAACGGACAGGAGACTGCTTGCGCTGAGGACGGTCTTTGGTCAAGCGGCCTGGATAAAGATATGCGAAAGTCAAACATTTAGTTTGCCTTCCTGCATGAGCTGTCTTCGTACATCTTTCGTGTGGCCTGAGTTTTGCTGCGGAAGTCAAGTTGGGTTTTGAAAGGCCGTACAGGCGGTTGGTCTCGGATTTCGACTACCCTCTCACTTTCCGGCGTTCAACAATGACCTGTTCATTTATGGTGTGTCGAATTCGAAAGACACCTTAAGCTTGACCGAATGGCCTCCGACAGCGTTCTCGGATGCTATCGCAAAACCTTGCGATCCAAGCAGTTGGGCAAGCCTTGCACGAGGCACAGATGCACAAATCCGGCTTTACCAGGCTGAGATGTCAACGAGAAAATTCGGTTACAATAATAATGATCTCTGTCTAGATCTAGCGCGAACCATTGATACCAGAACGAGACTAACAGTAAAACTAATAATATTGGGTCAGGCGCGCATCCTCGTCGGCGTATAACGGACGGTAAAACTCGCAAAATGCTGCCACCCGTTCGTAAACCGGAAGCCCGCCTTCAAGTCGTAGAGCCAGGATTTCGGAGGAGCGATATCAGCCACAGAGTACAAACCCACACCGCGTTGAGAAAGTGGCAGTATTTCATCGGACTCAGGCTTACTGAGTTTTGCGATTCGCAGAGCCCTTCGTCCTTTGAAGAATTTACAAAAACACTGCCCTCAATTGAGTTTCAGGAAGCAGGTCCCTGAGAGGGTATTCAGTTTTCAGATCTTTAGCCAAGTAGAAAAGGCTTAGCGATGAGGCTAGTATAGCATGCGATTTAACGGTTACATCAGCTCAACTCAAATAGAACTTACTTGCAGCTGAAGCATGAAGAATCCCGCCAGTGGCAATGAGCACGACGACGAATCGCAGCAGTAACGTCACCGTGGGAGATAACCGAAGACGATGAGTGCATGCGAAAAATGGCCACATCTTAGCAGGCTATGACAGTTCCCGGTCACTAGGAGACCGAATGCCTGTGTCGCTGCAGAGCGAATGGAAGGCCAGTTCTAGACTGCAAATCGGCCCGCTCAGCAGTTCATCCACACACCCTGGGCTTGCGACAACATACAGGCTTGTCAGAAGGTCTAAAGGTAACCTCCTCTCAAGCTGTACTGGCAAGACTCGGGAAGCCAGAAGATATGCACAATACATATATTATAACATACAGTATGTGCTGGTACATACATGTACATGTATAGGGCTTCTGTTCATGTACATGACATGCTGTGAGGCAGCGGGGCAACTGATTCTGGGATCAGTCACCGGTTTCAGCTACTTGTGTGTATAGCGGAAATAAAAAGGAAATCAGAAGTGTGACCAGCGGTCAATAGCGCGTGATGAATGGGTTTCAAAAGCTTCGCCACAGCGGACTACACAAGAGGGATTATCCCCGAGATCGATATCAATACAAGTGATTTCGTTGCTGGGACTCAATAACACTGGGCGAGTTCGATTTATTTATTGCCTGAATTCAATGAATTGATTAATCGGGGGAACTTCTAGTTGAACTAACTATCCGTTTCGAATCCAACACCCCTTCCGCCGACACACGCAAATCAGACCGCTATGCCCCCAGGTCTTGAATGACCTCAAAGATACCTCTTTATAATACCACCCCAAACTCAACTCGTTACAGATCGGTTCCCGTGGCCCTTCCCGCACTGACCTATCCAGAATCGCAACTCTCTGCTGCTATACAATCTTCGCCTACCGCTCTGAGCCCTCCCGGACAACACCCCGACTTCTGGCTCCGGAACTTGTTCCTCTTGATCCCGCTTTTATTTCTTTGCGACAAGACCCGCTCGGGGAGGCGTCTCTTTTTCCTTTTCATTCATGCAGTAGGCACTCTCTACCTGTACTTTTGGCTTATCTTCTTGTTTGCATACTTGCAATACAGACCTGTCGAGTAGAGTGGCCTGTAGCTTGCACGCACGTGGTCTGATATACATGTATGTTTCTAAGTATAACACTGTACGCCACCCAACTCTAAATGACCTTGCATGCCTAACGTTTTGCCGCAATCTAGACATATCAAGGTGGGTGAATGGGGCAACTGGAGTATTTCAAAAAAAGAAGAAATCAAGGCGAATAGGCGAGAGTGAACAAACAAGTTTTATACCGTAGGCGGTATTATCATCAGTGCCATAGCCACCGTGATTAAGGTGGCGATTAAGCGGGATTCACGAGAATGGATTCTGCGAATTCAACGGCAGACGTGGAATCGGTTGAATCGATTCCGGAATCAATTCAACACCAAAACGAGATTAACCAAACCCCCGAGGTATGATTCAATTCAATGAATTCAGGCTATTTAAACTTAATCGACCTGGCCCACGGCGGGAGTTGCTGTTTCTACTACATCATGACTTCTCCATTGGAGTATTTCCTTAAGCCCGCTCCAGATAAAATATTTATTGCTGTTAGCAGTGGGATGTCGGGTTGCTATTTTCTGTGCGCTTGTTTAGGCTTCCGTGAATCTTTTGCGAATTGTCAACTCTATGTTGTCGTATGAAACGGTACGGGTGAACTTAGAAACCTGAGCGTTTAGGGGAGGGGCACTGTACGTGGTGCCGCCCGCAACGGTGGAAGATCGTGGCTACATTAACACATCTTTCAAGAACTCATCTCTCTCTCTCTCGCTCTCTCTCTCTCTCTCTCTCTCTCTCTCTCCCTCTCTCTCTCTCTATCCCTCAACGGTATTCTTCTGCAAAACTGTAGTCACACTGTAGACCGAGCGAATGACGCCCACCGCAGGTGTGGTTCATGGTGCAAAACCCACACTCTCTGGGGGCTCTCAGTTCGAAAGAATCGCGGTATCTTTTATTGATGAAAAGAACAATACTTCAGTTTCAATTACAATGGGAAGACGAGCCAAGCATTCAAGCCCTGATGATAATTCGCGTTCATAAAACCACGTTTGTGCGTTTGCAATTAAAAGTCTGTTAAGTAAACTGCTGCCGCTTGGAAATGTAAACCCCCTGGATCTCATTGACCAGGAGCCCACTTTTGCGAAGAGCTCTTCCCTGCACGGCCTTACGCATACGCAGCGACATAGACATGGCAGAAGAATCCTGTTCCATGCAGATAGATAAGCAAAAATAATATGTGTGCAGTCAAGGCGGTGACCAGCTATCAAAACGGCGAAAAGACCTACGAGAGAGCAGCTAAACTAGGGGGTACGGGCGTGGGAGAGGACACAGCGCCTGGGTACACCCCGGAGCTCGAGCTAGGGATTGCATGCAGGCTTGATAATCTTGGGGCTGTTCTGGGGCAGCTCGCTTACCGACAAGCGGATGCAAGAAGGAACGCTGGCTTGGCATCTCTAGATCCCTCTCACCGGGAATGTATTGAAGTTTCCATCACACAAAAGTGACTCTTCAGTATTTATTTGGAGTTCACCTTCCAGATCTGGACGTGACAAACCGGCTCCAGAGTGTTGGCAGAGTGAGTGAAATAGCATCAGGTAAACCTCGCAAGACAATTGTATACCGTTAACTGGAAAGAGGTCACGATGTTACCGATAACAGACTCTAAACGCCAATAGCCATACATATCAACTTCAAAAGCACCGTCTACATGGTGAGACTGTGATAAGAGTATGCATACTACTTGAGAGTAGGACAGCGTATTCAAAACAGATTGGCTTACTACGCTCTCTTAGGATGCGCTAAATGCTTCATATCGTTATGTCCTACCCGTATCTGGTCTTGCCATCTTGGGGCCGATTTGTCTTCTCGTTCAGACCCTGCAAATGCCATCGGCGTCGCATTCGTCACGCCGAGAATACACGCGAGTGGCGCTGGATGCCCAAAGTAGCGCCAATTGCAATCATCTCCACTCTAAGGGGCTCACTTTTCCTTTATCGAAGCAATCGGCTTATGGCGCCTCTGCCGCGCGTCGGCCAGCATACCTTCCCAGTATCTGTTGTTTGATGGCAATCCCGTTTCGCCTCAATAGTGTGTTTCGAACACCCTGAGTAGCTTGTAGAAGTAACCAGTGGCCTGCAGGCAAATTAAAAATGTCCCTTGTCAAGTAGCTTAAGATTGTGTTGTAATGGGGGTGGTTTGCAAAGCTTCGGCGTGGAACGTTAACAATGCGGTGGTGGGTCTATATCACTTAAGGCATGAGTCAAGCCTATAAAAACGCAAGACAAAGTGACTGCGCAAGATACCAGTGAATCTACGTCTTCAACAGTTGACGAAACGCATGTGCTTTCTGGCCGGGAGATCAGGGCGGAAAGACAGCAGACAGCTTCGCGCTCTCCCTTCGATCGCCGTCACTTATCATTTTTATCGCTGAGAGTTTCAGGTGGGTGAGAGCTGGGTTGTTAATATTTAACGAAGGCTTGCTATTATATCTAACGGAGACTGGTCTTCCGCACGAGTCCGCTATGCCATGTAGACGTATCAGTCGCTGTGGCACAACAGTAATCTATGTATTTTTTATGTGCGCGTGTGCGTGAGAGAGAGATAGTGAGGTAATGGTGGGACCATGTATGGAGGATGAAGTATGCGATGGCACAGAAAATCCTGTACGACATGCCAATTGAATTCACGTCCTGAAATAACTAACCCTTTCCTGGACCACTGAGCATCGCCCGATGAGTATTAGCCCTTCAAATGCAACATGTGAAGAAAGCGCGTTGATTAATTATAACTTCGAATTCGCTCGCTTGGAAACACAGTCATTGCCCACAGAAACTAAAGGTTGGTCATACATTTCAGGGATTATCTTCGCTTTAGAATCGTGCTGGAAGCAATAGTGGAGCTCTTTTTCAGCCTCTGTCTCTGTTTCGTCTTCTTTCTTCACCTAAGCTACAACTACCAAAAATGCTACTGAACGACAAATCTGACATCTAGCGTACTGGAAAGCCCTGGGTTGGTAGGCCGCGCGCATTTCATTATTAAGCTCACCTAATGGAGTATCCGGAAGACTTTGTCAGGCAGTTCGAAAATCTGATCTCAAGTTTTTAATGCGAGCTTGTACGCGATTAAGTTTCATGAATTGCGCAAAGTTGTACTGTGATTATGAGTGGGTACATTAACATAGCAGCTTGTCACAATCACCTGGTATGATACAGATTCCAAACCAGCGGCGGAAGCGGTTTGGGCATGACAATGGCTTTATCACGTATACAAAGTGACCATCGGGCGTACATGCGTATACGTAAGTAGCATACCACAATAACGGCAAACAAAACATCACGGAAGCTATTGTGTTCCGTTCAGAAAGGAGGTGGGCCTTTCCTAACCGTCGGGAAACTCGCTGTTTCAGGACAGAACGTCATCAACTTACCGCAACGCAATGCTAAGTCAATCGGCAGAGAGATTTGGCACGTCAGCCTGTCCCCGGCAAATCTCTCAAGCGAGCGTTGCAACCTCGTGTGCAACACGTGACCTTACGCCCTCCCCCATCCAACAGTCAGAGAACTTAATCACTTCCGATAAATAATTACGCTCTACTGCCAATTCCGCGGACGCGTCAAACATTACCGCTCCCAGCTCCCAAGTAGTAATACATGTAGTAGCTATAATTACTGTTGCATATAATATATATACGCGCAACCTTAAGAGTCAAGACGAGCATTTGGAAGTTGAGATAGTCTTGTTTGACACCTTTGATTCCCTACCTGTCATTTGAGAGGTTTCTTTCAACTGGAACTTTAAGGCCAAGTTCCGATTTCCTACCTCAAAGGCAAGATATAGAAGAATTTCTTCCTGGGTCTCCGCAGAATGCCTGGGTTCCTGTCTTAATCAGCATCGATAGCTGGTTCCTGTGACCTTTCGCCTACAGACGACTTCACTCTCGCACAGGTCCCCAGCGTCGTGCAAACGGTCGCTTTAGCGTTGTACATGTCTTTTGGGTAAGAATTAGTAGCTCCATTTATACGTTATGATCGCAAACCAAGCATTGTTAGTCATTTCAAGTTCCGTATTCTATTTCTAGAGAGAGAAAGAGAGTGAGAGAGAGACGAATGATGTATTGTTGCCGTCAGCTTAATCACGGGATGGTTTTGGAAGGCTAACATGCGAAGCAGAGATAATTATGTCTTACTGCCAAAATATAGCTTTCTACAACTCAGCAGGGTTCGACGTGAACGCAAACAAACAGTCTGCTACAAAGGTACTTATTACAGTTGCCCATTTTGATTCCCTAGGTCGTACGTGTGTGGCATAGCGCCAGCGAACGATTTACTGAGTATGTCGTGCCGCCAAATCATCAACAATGACGATCTGCACATGACCGGGCTCGAGAGCACATCTTTTCATCACTCCTTTTCGTACGCGGACGAGAGGCAGAGTAGACGGCCAAATGCTGCAACGCCGAGGGGCAAACAGGGCTATATTCACGTTTTGTCTTCTGGTAAGACAGAAACTGAAGCTTTTTATCCATTAGGCCAACAATGGGCAACGTCGCTCGTGTTTTTTTCCCCATTCCAATATTCATTTAAGATTTGTGTCAAAGTTTTCATTGTCGTTAGGATCCCAATACTTAAGAATCTCCCTTGTCTGTATACGTGAGTTCTTCCTTGATTCTCTGCGTTCTCCTGTTTTCTTCGTATGCAGTGGAGGCTGCTCTCCTGCCAAACCTGGCATTGTTACAGGGTGAGAACTAGCCCGTGAAGCTCGCCCTCCCGCCCACGAGTCATGGGTGGGAGTTAGGCAGGGTCACTGTTGTCCATGCTAACCTTTTATACTCCTGATATGTCACAGCCAATAACTAATACGATGGTATAGACGGGGAAGAAGGCGAATGACGTGAAAACAACAGTCTTCAGGTGATATTCTGCCCACCGAATATTCCCTCGGTTTGCAGAGATTTCACTTAATCAAAATCTTCCCTTTCCCTAAGAGTCACGAGAACCATCCTACAATTACGATTAGCTGTCTTTGATGTCACCCATTACACCCGTGGCAACCCACGTCACGTTCTTCACATCGTTAGCTCCTCGAGCTCTCAAAACTGTACTACAGCTCTGGCTCAACCAACGCCCTCTAAGTCTCTACGTATGACATTTAGCCAGTATGATATTACCAGCAGATAGTGTACTTGCAGTGTGCGTCACCATGTGCCGGAGTGCATTGAAAATGATAAAAAAAATCCTTCGAATGATTGCTTAATCATTGACGGGTTTGTAGCCGCGCACGTGCCTAGTACGGACTGCATGGACTTGCAACACTCTGCTCCCTGAGAAAAGATCTACGCTTTACGTCATTTTTTTTCAGCGATAGGTTCCTAGCGTACTTATGTGCACATCGTGCACGTTTAGGGCAAGACAAGTTATCGTTGAATACTCGTGTGTGACATAATACATGCTGCATAGAAGAAGGCAAAGTACAGTAGAAGTATATTATGAAAGCTCTTATTTTGGGCTGTACAGAAAACAGTAAGATTCTGATATTATGGATATTGTCATTGTCACCGATATCCTGCAAGCCGTTGACATGCACTCTATATTAGTAGTAAGATGTGTTTATATCAAACAACTACTGCAGAAGGGCAGAACTCCGCAAATGACCTGATGGCCAATGGTACAGCAGTCGGTAGTCGACCATCAGGGGCCGGTGCACCAGCTCTAGCCATTGGAAGCGAGGAACTCTACAGTCAGCTTCTGAAAGACATCCACCGTCTTGCGGAATTGCCTACCCCACCGGAGGGGGAGCCTGCTTTCACCTCTGCCCTGTTTTCTCCGCAAATGACCACACCACCGTGCTCTCCTTCAAGGCGGGAGG
>JAOWAW010114189.1:2113-13293 GCA_028565695.1 Nicola tetela
TGCGAGTCTCGTCAAATTTCTTTCTTTCTTTCTGATTGCCTGGGGAAAACTTTGTAAACAATGTTATACCAAGTGTGATTTCGAGTTCGAGAATTTAGAAGAGCGAAGGAGAGAGAGAGAGAGAGAGAGAGAGAGAGAGAGAGAGAGAGACAGACAGACAGACAGAAAGAGACGGAGACAGAGACACAGAGAGCCTGGAGAGTGAGGAGAAAAGAAGGGAAGAGAAGAGAGAGCTAGAATTGTTCCAGGGTTGAAGGCCAACGCGTGCATTATGCACACGACTTTCAGGGCTATTCGCGATGAATGCCGCAAGAGCGGGTGTTATTTGACCGCCTGGATAACAGATGGTTATTCAAGAAGAGCCTACAGACCGGTAGATACCCGTCCTTTCGGACCAGCGCAAATATGACTAGTTCAACTGCCAGTCTAACAGTTCCCGTAAAACTCGTCACGTGTCAGGGAGAAGTCAGTGGTTGTGCAGGTGCAGCCGCGAAGGCCTCTAATTTGGCCGCGACTCAGCACCGCAGGTCTAGCAAAGACTCAGCACTCTCAAGACCGTACTTCGGGCTACACGTGGCCTTGTCTTTTGGCACGGGACGATCTCCTGTTTTCTCGAAAACATAGGCTTAGTTTGAGGATTGGAGGAGGAAACAGGTTGACGGCAGACGGACACGGACCTGTGTCGATATTTTTTTTGAAGGATAGAAGTGCGTGAAAACTCTTTTGGCTTATCTGCAGAATCTTTCCACGACTCGCTCTATTTTTCGGATGCTCTAGATATCACCGTGGCTCTCCGCTACTTTAGAACTAACAGACCAAAGGCGAGAATTATACTGAAGGCGAAAATCTCTAGATTTGAAGGAATGAGTGGCCAAGGAGAAGATGCGTGCGAAGACCATAAGCGCACTGCGTCTGCGCAAGTGAGATCAGCTGTCAAAGGAGGATCTTCGAGCGATGTTGGAGAAGCAGACGGTGCGTCTGAGGCGGTGAGTGAAGCTGTGGAGACGCTAAGAAAGCGCATACCGTCACTGTCAGATGATCAAGATTGTACAACAACGGAGAACGAAGTCCTTTGGGCCGCTGTGGACTATATCAAAATGCTGCAAGGTGAAGTCGGCGATCCTGAACTGCTAGAGGGCGAGGACATTATCGCCAAGGACAAAAAGGTATGAAACGGTAGGACCATTGGTTGACAAACGAATGTTGAATTTGCAGCAAACGCGTATGTCGGGTTCTGTCTTCTTTCTGCTTCATGACAGTACTCGACAGTGGCTTGAGTTCTCTGAAGGTTACTTCGCAAGCGATCGACAGGCCATAGCAATCAGCCGTCGACTAGAAGAATATCTTCGAGTGACATGCACAGCGGATTGCGATAGTCGTTGTACACGTGTCTCCGTTTTCCTAAAGTAATGGCTGTTATATAGCAATTGAACTGCATACTGCAAACTTTGACGTATATACTGACCCTCTGATGTCCTTCACTATTTTACGGAGCACCGGATTTCCATACATTTCTTCTTCAACTCCCGATCCATTACAAGCCGTACGTACAGTTATTTTGCTTTTTAATGGTGAACGTCAATTATTTATTTCTTACTTCACCCACCGTTCGCTGTTCTACATGGGCATGCAAATAAGCACTTTATTTTTTACGCTCTTACAAATTACGGAATCCAACAAGAGAACCTGTAGAACTCCGCATACAGTATTGAGATGTGGTCTGTTTCACTTCGACCAACGCAACTGCTCCGGTCCATTTTGTCATGTGACTTGTTCTCCCTTCTTCTCTGACGTAATAATGTTCACATTAACCGTGTCCATTTTCCACCCCCTGGAGTGCACAGCGGAATCGAACGTGTGGCGACCAAGCGCCTGGCCAAATGCAAATTACCATCTTGACCGCTCGACCAATCCGCCAGTTTACGGACTACTCCGTTAAAATGATCAAGATCGTGATTTTTTAAAAAAAAATTGGCCAGGCGCTTGGTCGCCACAGGATCGAGTCGGCTGTGCTCTCCAGCCGGTGAAAAGTCACTGCGGGAAAATGATTGGTTTCCAGCAGGGACGGTCTTCTGCAAGAACGTGTTCATATTGTTTACATGTTGGTTATTGTGTTCCCAATGGGCAGTGTGAATTTCTTTTTCTCGCTCGGGATTATGAAATAACCTCCGTTTATATTGGGTCCAGTGGCACTGCCGCTTTAAATCGCCGGCAGTGTGTTACTAGTCTTGATGGCTCTACAGTTGGGCAGACATTGCCAGCAAATCTAAGTGGGAAGCGGTTTTCGAATTATAACACAAAAGAGAGAACGAGAAGGGGATTGGCTAGGGCAGAAGAGGAGGAAGTAACCGCGGTAAAGAGGGAACGTCGGTTATCCAGTGAGGAAGGCTGTTATAGTTAATCTCTGCTGGGGTACAGGTCTTTGTGCAAGCTCAATTTCACACGAAGTGAATTTCAGCTGACGCCTGCGCATGCGTATTACTTACCGTATAAGCCAGTGTGCAGGCCTCGAACTGCAGTAGACGATCCTGAAAACCCAGATTGCTTCTTTCCTCGTGGAAATTACAAATAGAAAATTACGTGTCTTGTCTTAGCCAGGTCGGTTTTGAGTGTGGCTCAAAATAATTGATTATAGACAGATGTACACATTCTATACTTTTCATTCCTTTCTTCGTTGTTAGACTGAGCATATGGGCTCCTGTGTGGATTTCACTGGTTGTACATGCATGACATGTGCAGAGGATCACATGATAATACCAGCTCCGAAGATTTCTGTTGACATATATGTATGTATATTATTCAAATCTATACAGGGCCAATAGTCTCTCATTCAATTCAATAGTCTGTACCCAGGCCTCGAAGGCATGTAATTAATACTCTGACCATCAGCAGATAAACAGAATGGTCTTCCTAGGCCTAGCAGGCAAAGATCACACGAGTGTTTCCAAGAGCATGAGTCGCCTGTGCAAAAAGATCGTGCGCCGGTTATGGCACGTGTAGAGGGAGAGCAGTATGCACTGCAGTATCCATAGCCGGCATTGGTCTCGGACTGCCTGGTACATCCGTCAATCTGATCTCTGTAAGCTTAGCAATCTGAATAAATGATATAAGCTGCTGAGCTAGGTGCATCTTGTGCTAACTTGCTCATGACGGACCCAGCGTGTAATTGCAAAGTCGCGATCGTCTAGAATCGAGTATATGTAGACTCTCAGTTCACCGTGATTTTGCCTGAGTTGCCAGCTCTACCAAGAGGTCGCTTTTGAATTCACTGAATTAAGTAAATTTGTAAGACTGAAGGTGCTCGACGTACGTGTAGTTTGCCTGTGCGTGTGTGTGTGTGTGTGTGTGTGCCTGTGCGTGTGCGTGTGTGTCTGCCTGTGCGTGTGTGCCTGTGCGTGTGTGCCTGTGCGTGTGTGCCTGTGCGTGTGTGCGTGTGTGTGTGTGCCTGTGCGTGTGTGTGTGTGTGTGTGTGTGTGTGTGTGTGTGTGTGTGCCTGTGCGTGTGTGCGTGTGTGTGCGTGTGTGTATTTGCATGCGTACGTGAGAGAGAGGCAAGAGAAAGAATGTATGCAATTGGCGGCACTATTCCGACTGTCAGTCCACACAGTGGCAGTTAGCGTCTGACACGTACAAACAACGGGTCGCACACGTGTGCGCTCAGAGATGTCCGAGGCGGGCCCGGATAACGATGGCAACCTGGACCATATAGACCTGAAGGGCATGATGAAGCTGTCCAGTGGCTAGACCCGAGTTGCTCCCTAGTCGACGTCCGGCCACGTCTAGATCCGCGTTCATCAACCACCGAAGCCGCCGGTCGAGGTACTAGTATATCAGTCGTGTGCCCCCACTTCAGCGCCGCTGAACAGAGCGCGACCCACTTTAGCGGCGGCTCAATGGAGCACATCTCAATAGCCGTTTACTTCGACAGAGCGCTCCGCAATTCAGCGGGACTCAAATTGGCGCAACCTTAGGCCCAATGGAACGCAACTCAATGAAGCGCATTCCCAACAGAGCGCTCCCCAACAGAGCGCTTCCCAATTGTGCGCGTCGGGCAAGTTCTTGCCGTGAACAATCATACACAAACAGCGAAATAGTGTAATTGTTAACGATCAAGGTAGAAGCACTCACCTATACGGGTAGGCGATGTGCACGCACGACGCAGGTTAGCAACTGGTAGAGTTTTGGTAACGTGCATATACTTCTCTCTGATTTTCAACGACATTACGCCGGGGATGCTAACTTCAGTTTGATAAGTCACTGACACCGGCAACAGTTGTATTAGGACAACGTTTCGGCCTGATTACCCAGGCCTTCTTCAGGTCAAAACAAAACATAGGCGAAGAGCACAACTACTTTTATGTACAATTACTGGAGAAGTGGAAGCTACAAGTGTTTTCTACAAAACCGTGGTGGGAACCAGGACCGTGGAGTGGAAATTAGCAACCTGTGGCTAGATACAGCAAAACATTAAACAATAAACTACATTCAACACGCATGTATATGCACTCCCGGTGACACCGCAAGGGGTTTCACACGTACACCATAGCGCTTTCATGTTCACTTACTTTCACACACAGTCAGGCGAGAAATTTACACGAAAGGAGTGCTGTTTAACAGTTTTGTAGAAAACACTTGTAGCTTCCACTTCTCCCTGAGTACATAAAAGTAGTTGTGCTCTTCACCTATGTTTTGCTTTGACCTGAAGAAGGCCTGAGTAATCAGGCCGAAACGTTGTCCTAATACAACTGTTGCCGGTGTCAGTGACTTTTCTCTGATTAGTTGCCATCGCTTCCTTCTCCTGCAGATTATGCAGAGCCAAGACATGATTAGCGGACGCATATGGTCGAATCCGCAAAACCGTGCTTCAAATGGTGCGCTAATTCGACTATAATAACGCCAATTATTTTCCAAAGCAATACCAAACTTATCCGCAGGGTTCTTCAGGAAGAAAATCTTTGAACACCAGATATCTTGAGCGGCGCTGAATTGGGTAGTGCTCTGTTGGGGTGCGCTGATTTTGCGTCGCGGGCCATTGAACCGCGCTGAATAGGGTGTATATGGACGCTGAATTGAGGAGCGCTCTGTTGGGTGGAAAAGCATTGAGATGAGCGCCATTGGGCTGCGCTAAACCTTGACACGCTCTGTTGAGCCGCCCTGAAGTGGGTGACAACCACATCGGTGATCAACGAGCTCGAGTTGATGCAACAGGGACAGGGTTGAACAAGTACATCAGTCTGTTCTGAGCGCACGGGAAAATGAATTATTTTTCCTGGTGCTGTCAACTGCTGATCGAGGGTCCTGGTCATGGAAAAGGTCGTACCGAATTTTGCCAGCCAAGATAACAATGACAACAGTTATGACCACAGTATTTTGCGATCCCTGAAGGTCGATCTTCTAGCCGCGGGGGCGGCCAACCTTTCCGGAGTCTTTCTGTAATTCGTGGCGTTCTGCTTATTTCGAAATCGCACTGATTCTAAATCTTTGGTCCATTTCAAATTTGATCATAGTAAAACAATTCCTTTTCTTAGTTAACTACAACATTCGCGATGAGTAAAGAGAAACTAACTTAGCCTGTATGGCTGAACAACTGACGAAGTTCGACCAACACCGGGTACCATGCAGTTCGAGCTGGTCTAAGGGTCGCTGTCACCGTTTGAATTCTGATTTCTTACCACGTAATAACTACTAGTTAGTCAGTTAGAACTGGAGGATCCGGAGGATGATAGATCTGTAACCGTAAAAGTTTGCGTGCTCATTGGAGACGAGACCAATGTAGACTGCACAGGGCGAGGACTTACCGAGTATAGAGTAGCGGTCGAGAGGGGCCGTACGTTACATTATCACCAGCGAGTCGTGCTATGCAAGGACCACCTCACTCAGACCAATACTCGGAATTCGCGATGAACGAAACTTCATCCTTTGCCATAGCGCAATTGCAACGGTCAACAGACTAGAGCTCAGCTTACTATGAGAATCAGAAGATTCAGAACAGCCTCGAATCATTGAACTGTGACAATCCAGATGGTCGTGATACTGGTAAGGGAATGTTGGCATGGCTTTGAATGCTGGGCTCGGGATGAGTCTGCGGACTGGAGGTCACGCGTGTATTATTAATATAATACTATATTAAATTACGGATAGTAACTGAATTTTATACATGATGATGATAATGATGATGATGACTTCTTATCAACTTGGGAGTCCTGGCCATAGTACGTAGGGTTAATTTTGTTATACATGTGTTGAATTATTCTGCCGCTAGAAGTCAATTTAATACTTTATTACCCTCCGTTGAATGGCCCGATGCCAGCTAGAGGGAGCACCAACTGACAAGACAGAACGGAGAAAAAGAGAAAAAATGAGCTCCAACTAATAATCAGGAAACACCTCAGAAGCCAGTGGGGGAAAGACAGAGGAGTGGCCTCGTGCAATTCTCCGAGTCGACAAACCGTGTACCAGCCCTTTCGCTGCGGCTTGGTCTAAGGATAGCCATTTTCCAAATCGGAGGATATTTCGCGGAATTTTGCTGTTTAAAGAAAAAGCAGTGCTTTTTGGAGAAAATACAACTTTCAGTCAATAAAATGCAGAAAATGACGGATCCGTCACATAAAGCAAGATTTTTCGTCTGACATACGATAACGCAGCAAATTTTCGTTGGTAGCCAATCGAAACGACATGCTGACAATAGATGTAGGTATAACAGCTATTTTTGGTGTCTTGATGAACGTTCTGCCTGGGCAATGTGGCCATGGTACCTGCCCGAGCTAGTTTATAGTTGCAGTGCAATCCCCGGGCCTTTAGTGACACTATACTATAGTATAATTATTAATTACCGCCGATTGATAGGCGCCCTGTGATGCATGCATAACTTATTTCGGGGCAAGTGGCTTCCTGCAGCATCAGAAAGTGTATTTAGTTTCTCTCAGTCTCCTTCACGAGTGAGCAGTAGCAAGCATCGGAAGACTATATCGAAGCGAGCATTATGCTCCGCTACAGCAAACGCAAATGAAGATCCCGTCCCCATGTCTAAACTTTGTTTTTCTTTTTTAATTCACATTTCCTCCCTTTCATCATCCCAAGCTTCTCCAACGGGATAAAGTTGCTTCTCACCCCTCTCAACAAAGCCTGTATGGCATGTATTTGTTAAATCTGGTGGAGCAAAGCATTGGAAAATCACTGATGATGTGGCAGAATTTGGATCCAATTTTTGGCAGAAATTTGGATTTTCGGCAGAAAAATGACCCTAAACCGGCGATTTAGAGAGCAGTGGAAAAAGCCTATCATGCGAAAATAAGAGCAGATTTGGGAAATAGCTAATTGCGGATTCCTGAACAAAGCGAAAGAGCAGCGGTGATACTATAACCTGATAACATGAAATGCTTGTAGAAGTCTAGCCCTACTGTTGTAAGCCGAACAGCTGATATCCATGGACACCAGTCAATATCGTTAGTATGTAACTATGGCAACAGTTTAAATGGCGCCAGACCGGCCAGAACCAGCTATGTGTAGTTGCTGTCGAGATGCATGATCATCAGCGGCTTGTTTTGGAGTGGCCAATCCCTACACGTTCTTCTGCATAGCTCGTCTGCCCGGTGGCAGTGAATCTCCGTCAGTTCGTAGGGATTGTTCTGTCTGCTTCTTGTTGACGGTGGACATGTAGTTGAGTGGAATCAAAAAGTGCCAGTGAAATACCTAGGTGGCTCGGCCACCAACCTCTCGAAGCTCTTTGTTCCGTGCCTCACGGACCTCAACCAATACTGTTCAGTTCGCAAACACCCAAGTTTTTTCGGCCCATCGCTCTCCCTCTGAGCGTGGAGAGACCACGTAGAACATGTCGCTAGTTGCAATTACCATGCGAACGCTGGGATGGTAAGAAATGTTGTTAATTCAACTGAGGATTCGCTATCCTTTGGTAAGCTTCTTTTCTCCATCGGATTGACAGGGCGGCAACAAAATCGCTTGAATCAGCCCACTTTCTTACGCGGGCTTGTAGCTCAGCAGGTAACGAACTGGCTTTCTCCTTGTGGTGCATTTTCCCATTGCTGTTCCCTTTTGCGTCCACTCTTTTGGTGTTCGCTGTGGTCACCACATCAATTCCTGTGAGAAAGCTTCACTAGCAAATCTATTTTATTATTATTTTTTAACTCGATCTATGATGTTCTTTTCGTGTGCTCAAATCACTGCTCTGCCCTGCCCTGTCCTATTATCTGGCACATAATTCAGAAAACGTCCGTGGTTCCTAGAAATGTTCAGGAGAGTTTTTACCCGCAACTTTGAGCAATCAACAGAGAGGAGAGGGAGAAAGAGATAGGTAGATGCTAAGACTGACAGACAGGCAAACAGATAGATATACTGGTATAGATAGATGGATAGATAGATATCTTAGAGATAATTCCGTTGCTTGATTTCTCTGGATTACAATCAGTGAGGGTTAGCATATTGTCCTTGGTGGTGGGTTATTTCTTCTCCTTGACCTTATTCTTGGAAGTGTTGGCATGTGGTTGAACAAAATAGGGTTTACATGGCTACCAAATATGAAACATACTGAGGTCCATGTGAGCACTGACGTTCCAAAAGCGAATGAAGATGCTCTATCAAGAAATACATTTCTGGGAATTTCAAAGTTGATTTTGACAGCGAATTGGAGAGCAATCCGGTTGAGTGCTAAACCTTCCAAAAAAAAAGCAGCGCTCGTGAAGAAGGAAAACTTGTGCGCTACATGCTCTACTTGATTTTAAGTTGAAACTTTAACTTCAAAGTCTGAGTTGGCCACAGATATGCAGAAGACGTTCGAGGAGAGCAGTGCGCAGAGACACTGTAAATACATGAACAGGGAGACAGTGGAAAAGCATTGAAAACTTGCCAGTGTTGTACATTCGCTCACGCATGGCTTGAATAGGTTGAAGTGCAATCAAAATGAGCTTGCTTAATGCTGACCTATTTATAAAAAGCCAACGTTGCAAAGCTCACTATGAAGCCAGATTTTTAGCTGGTGGATTGGTTGAGCGGTTGACATAATGTGATTTTCATTCAGCCCAATACCATTTTTCTTCAAATAATCGCTGCAGCGATTATTAAAATCTCTACCCTGGATGTGTGGAGATTAATCAAGGGCGGCATCGAAAAATCGATTGTTTTGGCAAGATGCGTAAATGTCGGCAACTGTTTATTTCCAGTGTATGTGGGTGTGAAGGCCAGTGTCATGAGCAGAACTGGTGGTTTCCAGTGTTCATTGGTGTTGAATGACTACTTGAAGTGGTTGTTTGCATGTAATTACCAGCACCAGAAGCGGTATTTTTCAGATCAAGCGCACTGTAACCACATCTTTTCGCAACATCTCTGCTACCAGTATCAACCATTGCCTTCTCAATTCCTGAACTGCATGTGTTTATTTTCGAAATACAGTACCTAACATACCGGTATCGACCTATCATCATTGCTTCCACACTCTCACAGAACTAGAACTACTTTACAGAATAGATGTGGGACGTTGAATAATTGCCGCGGCGATTATTTGAGGGCGGCGATTATTGCAATTGGGGCTGATTGTCTGCGGCAATTATTTGAGGGGAGGGTGATTATTTGAAGAAATATGGTACTTTTATTGGAGGTTCAAATCCAGTTATTCAGGTTACATTCCTTTCGCTGGTGGTGAATCTGGTGATTCTGCCTGCCATGAATTCTTTTTTGTCAAAGGGTTAATTGAAATAAGGTTATTATCATGGTCCTGTTTCTCAAAAACAAGGTCATGGACTTTTTCAAAGTAACCTTATTTTGGTATCTGGGTGCGAGAACTTCAGTGACGATTTGTACGTATTATTACCCGAGGCTGAGTCAGTACCGGTGAATATTGACCAAGCTCAAATATTAACTGAGGCGAAGCCAAGGTCAATGTAGCGAGGACAATATCCAGGCTGGTATTGACGAGGTTGCGGGTAATAATAGTGTTATCCCAGTAGATTAGTTAAGAGGCTGCCTCAGAGCCCTTTCTTGCTTGTTTACGAAGAGCCCACCACCATAAGAAAGCGTGCAGCAATTGTGCGATGCGGAGAATAACTGCTTTAGAGTCTATTGTCACCGGCTGCCCGGTATTTCCGAAGCTGAGGGTCATAAGAGAGGCTAGTCCCAATAGATTAGCTAAATGGCTGCTCCAGAGCCCTTTCTTGCTTGTTTGTGAATAGCTCAATACCAAAAGAGAGTATGTGGCAACTGAACGACGCAGGTTGCAAGTGCTCTAAAGTCACCTGTCACCAGCTCTTGGCAAGCAGTCCCAAGTGGCGCAGTCATTAGGAGCATGGCTTTCGCTTGAGTGGTCTTGGTTCAAGCCCTCTCCTCAACTACATTTCTTTCTTCACTGATTTTTCCTTCCATTTCTTTGCTTTCCTTCAAAGTCTTCTCTTTCGTTCAAAGTTGACAAAGTGTAACAGAGTACTGTTGAGCTCTGCTCGTGCTTTGTTTCTGATTTCTAAAAAAGAAGCGGTGAATAATCCACATATTGATCTCTTATAGAGGTCAATAACATCTCATACATTGACCTCTTGTGGAATATATGTGAGCAAATGGGACTTGGGCATTATTGACTTACAAATCTGGGATAAACTAACATTATCATCAAATTGAGGTGAATTTTTTTGCAAAAGTGTCCATTTTCCTCATAGTTCACTGTGTGCATGAAAATACAGCTTAATTTCTAGTGGTATTGAAAGAGGTTTGTTTATAAAATTAAATTATTGTAGCTGTGGTTGTTTTGTGTATCTCTAATTGGTTTTGTGAAATGTCAGGCGTAAAGCAACTGACTTGTCGAATGCATCTGCTTCAGGAGGACCAGTCTTGTTAAATCTTGAGCCTTAGCAGAGGGGCAATGGCAGTCCATGGTATTCTAAGACTCATCTTAGGATCAGTGCGGTAAATGTTCAACCTTCTTTGACATTCACAACTGCTATCAGTATGCACAGCGTTTTATGTATTGATGATTAGTTGACTAACTGCAGAAGATGTTACTGGCAACATTGAGAGATGACTACAATGGCTTTCAACTCCAACCTGCTGGTGTGTTAGTGTTCTTTTATTGGAGCTTAGTAGATATCCGCCAGTATTTTGCATCTTCTGTTGAAGTAAGCTTGCCCAATGGCCATTGCACAGAGCCAGTCATTTTCTCTCCATTTTACTGGCTTAGCCTGT
>JAOWAW010114200.1:0-24736 GCA_028565695.1 Nicola tetela
CCCCCCACTCTCCTTCCCCCTCTGCCTCTCTCTTTCTCTCTCTCCCTCTCTCTCCTTCTCTTTCTGTCTCTCTCTCTTCCCCTTCTCTCTCCAGTGCATGCAACTATACCCTGGAACCAGACATTTTTCTGACTGGATGAGGCCAAAGAGAGCAGATAAAATACTTAGCTAGTAGTTATCTAAATCATGAGGCTACAGCAGGGTATGTCAGAGGGGGACAGCATTAGAACACTGACATCGCAACATGCACTGCTACAAGCAGATCTACAAAATAGAGAGGACATTGGTGTGTGTCTCTCTTTCAGAGAACACTGCACTGTGACATACCCTATTTGTGCATCAATGCTGCCATGAAGGTCATGTGGGAGTGTCCCATCTTCTACGAATGTTCTTTCTGTTGATTCGTGAGCTGCATGCTCTTTCTGGTGTTCTCTCTTTTTCCTTGTCTCTGCTGTCTTGATATTTCACAATCTTTTTCTGCATATCCCGCTCTTGCTGAAAAATGTTTTTCTTGCAGAGTAGCCTGCATAGAGTGCAAATGCTTGGCAGAGCTGTGTCAGATTGGCTGGTACAGCTTTTTTTCTTGTGGCAGAAAACCTGCTCCCCTCCCCACCAAGTCCACTTGGCAGACTGCCATTGCCAAAAGTCTAGAGAAAGAACAGCAGCTCCTGCATCCTCCTTCTCAGCAGCGTTATGCGTTTTTTTTCACTGTGGTAGTGAGCCTTCTATACAGCTCATTTGCCTTCTTTCTTACAGAAACGACCTTATTAGTCAACTCCTGTTCATTGAAAACAAAGGTGGAGCCCAACTTTCGTGACATGTACTGATTCAGGGGAGTAAGTTGATATTAAGATTGTTATTACACCCGGGCTACAACATGGGACAAAGCATTTAATGGCTTGCAAAGCATCTGAATCTCTCCTTTTTTTCATCCATATCCTTAGTTAGCCTACATGTAAATATGTGTTGTCAATGGAACAAATTTGCATCTTTGCCAGTTTCTCACAGTCACTGTGCATACACTACTGGTAGATGTGTGTTTGTGCTCAGGTGTATGTGATATGTGAAGTCATGTCTGTGTGTATGTGTGTGTGCATGTGTGTACATGTGTGTGTGCACATCATTAGTTACCGTCTTGCTAAAATTCTTTGCGGCCCATTCATGGTACTCTCTCTGCCTCTCTACCAGCCTCTCTCTCTCACACACAAACATCATGAATACCAATGCATGAATACAAGGATTATTCACAATTATTCAGTAAACCGGAGCCTATCTTGTTTGCTTGGACTGCCCACATTTAACTGGTTTTGCACCTTACGTTGACCTTGCCAACAGTCCTCAACCATTTAAATTTGGTCTGTTCTATTTTGGTGTGATCAGGCTGATAAATCTCTATTCCGGGCTGTTGATGCTGGGCAAGCAAGCCAATGCCAGGATTTGTTGCGTCACCACAGAGTATTAGTGAATGCAAGGATGACAGTGAGTGAAGCTCTTTTTCACTAAGTGTTCTATTCTGTGTGTGTGTGTGCACAACTGCACGAATGGTAGACCATGCAACTTGCTGTGTATGCGAGATGTTGTGAAGGCGTTCATTTTCAGCAATTAATCTATGAGTGTATGATCCAAGTCAGAAATGTGACCTATCGCAGCCGTCATATCGGAACTTTATATCTAACCTAATACTTTGTCTCTTAGTAAGGGAAATGTGGTTCCAAATGTTGAGATTTGAAAAAGTGTCCACAGTTGACAAAAATGGGAGAAGTTTAACAGGCTTGTCATTGCTATGGCAGCCAACCATCTCCAGTTAAATTTGAAGAGATAGCTGCGCTACACTAAGATGCCAGAAGTCTATCTAGCAACATCAGGGGCGCCTCTATGTATTTCCGTAGTTGGAGGCCTCATTTCTTTGTCAAAATTCCAGGAAAATGCCAAAATATGAAGCATTAGCATAGTTACCCATGCTTTGCACGGATCATTGAATGTGGATCAGGCACATGATAGCATAGTTACCCAACTATGAGGTCAGGATGATTGTCATTGGAAAGCAAACAGTCGTCATTATTCCATCTACCTTCCGTTGGTCGTGTGATTGCTCTTTCAGCACGCCGTTCCTGGCAAGCTCGCCTTTATTCCTCACAATCAAGGCTTTGTGCAAGCGCAGTGCTTTCACGATCTGCTTCAAGGCGGGCTTGCCTTTGTTCCTCACCTTCAAAACTTTGTGCAGGTGCAGTGCTTTCACAATCTGCTTCAAGGCAAGCTTGCCTTTGTTCCCTACACTCACAACATTGTGCAAGTGCAGTGCTTTCACGATCTGCTTCAAGGCAAGCTCCCAACTGGTTGCATTGTGCGGGAGCACTTGTGCTCATGCCCTACATTATACATTTGGGAAAGTTGGCTAACATGGGCTGAACATTGTACTTACCCGTGGGCATGCCTTGCACAGGTTGTTGAATGTGGTTCGTGCACATTGTGCACGTGTGCTGGAGAGCAGCAGATTAGTTTATGTGTGGTATGAGATCACAGCTGCAGTAGCATGCAGCACTGCGACATTGTTGCAGTTTTGGCGCCCATTGGCTGTCACGCATTGTCTACATGTAGAGATGACAATGTTGTGGTTCAAGGTCTATCGGACTTAACAAATGATGGAGCGCTGGAGTCGACGTTGGTCACGGGAGCATGCACTCGTCGGCCTTTGGAAGGCCAATTTCAGGGTTTTTGAGGGAGGTAAGAAAGTCATCTATACAATCAGGACATGCCCAAGATGTTGAGGAACAATCTCAGATAAGTCTGATGTGAATTGCTTCAGTAGTTTCTGAATGCATGCATTACACACAGACAGACAGACACGCACACATACAGACACGGACAAAAATATATATTAGATGAAAGGAATATATACTCGTGACCTTTCTCAGAGGAGACCATGACCAAAATCACATGACAAGCTGAGATGGATTGAGCCTGTGCACTAAAATGGCTCTGCACTCAAGATGAACAACTGTTTTGCTTTGTTTTTCTCTTTGAAAAAAGAATTATTCAACTGATGTTTTTTAAAACATTTATCACTATGAATTACTACTGATTACTAAGATGCCATGCTTACGTGAAAATGCAGATGGGAATGTTCAGCAGTAGAACAAAGACAAAATGGGTCAATGTAACAGCATAAACTGTGTTGAACCTTTGTACAGTATGGTTAAGATGTGAATAATAGTATGTACAATATTTAATTAAATAAAATCAGAAACTGGATCAAAATCACTGCCATCACCACTGAATTCTAGCTCCTGTTCCCTGTCATCACCATCCTCTCCCTCCTCCCCACCTGTCCCCACATCACTCCTGGTGTCACGATCAAAGGCTGACTTGCAATTTACACTCATTTCTTGAATAGTCTACATGTGCAAAAATCAGAGCAATTTAGGCCATTGGATGGACATTGTCCTGGGCTGCAACCACCAGTGCAGGTGCAAAAAAATGCATTCCAGCAGGGCAGCAGCAATGGCCAAACTGCCCTTTGGCCTATTCACACAACAATGGCCAACTGGGCTGGGGACTTCAGGAGTTGCTACGAAGGCAAGCTTCCAAACCACGGCCTGGTATTTGGCTCGAAGAGCATGAAAGCGTAGTGAGTTTTGACATGGTGGAAGCTGGCTTGTAGGACAGGCTTTGCTGTCAAACTTGATATGATGCAACCGGTTTACATTTGTGTATTCTGTGTATCCATCCATACAAGGCACCGTGAAGCAAACTTCTTGCGCTATGGAATGAGGTTCTCAGTCATGTGAGGACTCTCACCATTAACTGACCAGGCTGCTCGGTCTTCTTCTTCATGAATCAGCTAAAATCCTAGACGTTCTCCACAGCCAAGAAAAGCACTGATTATGTCATAACCAGGGACGGCATGAAGACCAATATTGGCCCTTTGAGAATCCCCCACTGGCTTCTACTACCTGCTGCACATGCAGCTGGCATCAGTGCAAGCACAGTGATCATTCAGTCACCTGGCACTGACTTTCAGGTCATTGCCCGTGCTCCTTCTGCACAGCTTTCACACAATGTTTTGTTTCTGACAGGAAAACATGTCCTGGATCTGTCAGATGTGTCAAACCATGTATCTGCCTTGCATAGACCGCAACTGTGGCATGCAGACTCATTCTACAGCAAATCCACCCTCTGTAGCTAGAGAGGAAAATCTCCAGCACTGCTAACCAGCTCCACTGACATGAAGCAAACACTTGTATTCCGCCATGAATTCTGCAAATTCTGCTCTGAGCAAATCATCAAAAAAGAACTCAACAAGATAATGCTTGTCACTGACCTGAAGGCACTTGCTCCATTTATGGGACATGTTTAGTTGCGGTTTGTGATGCGAATTCGTAGACCAGCGGAATTGCCACAACATTGTTGTTTCATCAATTTAACTACTAAACAGAATACTAATTTTATTGAAGAACACACAATATTAGACAAAATAACAAGATACAAATCATTGGCACAAAACAAACACTGATGTATGATTGACAGATAAAAACATTCAGCGTATGATTGAAACTGTTGAAATTAAAGTAGTATAAACGGCGAAGACCTGATTGCGTAAAGTGCCATTTTAGGGTTGCTGTCCATTGATGGCTTTTTGTAGGAGGACCTGGCACCTTGTAGGCACATAATGGCTGTGCGTATTAGGCTCAAAGATAGCTGCGTCCTCAGCAAGCAGATCGCTTCACTGTAAGTGGTGTCCTTCTTTGCCATGATTGTGCTGGCCAACTGTTCCAGGAATTGGGTTGTCAGTTGACTGCAGCCACCCATAGTTGAGAAAACCAACAGTGTAAACAATTCTCACTCCACTAACCTTATACAATCCTCATACTGGGACCATTTTCTGTCATGACAATGATATGTTGATGACACAGGAGTGGAGCAGTTGGAGGCAGCAAATGGGTTAACAACTCTTACATCAAAAAAGGCGGCCTCCAACCGTCCTCCCCAAACCCTGGGCTCGGATGTCAGCACGCACACAGTCCTCAGTTGTAGTTGTCTGTCATAGAAATTGGGCCTTCTCACCCTCCAGGCTCAGAGGAACCAGTTTAATGGTCACATCACTGCATGTCTCTGTTATGGGTGATGCCATCAGATGCTCCAAAATTAAACAGTGCCGGCCAAGATTAGCTGACGTGTTTGAGCAAGGGCAACCAAAGGCGCAAACAGTGCTTTATCAGGTTTTAGCATGACTCCTTTCTTGGAAATCTTTGCTCAAAGGTCAGATGCCCAAGCTTGGACATCTTGTCAAAGAATCCTCTCAAATTTTAAGTTAGATGATCTGCTACAAACTTTGCAAATGCTTTTGCACCTTTGGAATGAGCGTTGCTGAGATCTTCTCCTGCTGTCTAGCTGGCTGTAGAACCAGATAACTAGCAGACCAAGTCACTATCTGTAGCTGAATCGAAGAGATTGCACCAAGCAGATATTGTGGCAACGAGGCATTGAACATCGACTTCATCTTGCACTAGTCATCCTGGCTGTAAATCCACGTGTGCATCACTGTTTTCACCAGCTGTGCCAGCCATGTTTCAGCAAATGTTGGTAATGATAGCCAAATCATGAGTGGTAAGAGCCCTTCATAGAGATGCACCTTGCTTTGAGCTGCAGCTGATGATCCTACCTGATGTCTTGCTGTCTCTGTTCACAGTTTGTTCAGTCGTCTGGTTAACTGAAACTTGTACAAACTGTGAACCATCAGATTGTTGCTCAACAAATTCACCATCCTGAAATGCTGCGTGTGCTACTGCATGCATCTGGCTCAGCTGTGCCACATCACAGTAGTACACTGATCTATGCCTAGCATAGTTCAGGTGGCCGCAAGCATAAAACTACGGCATAAATGCCTTCACACATGCCATAAGCAGGTCCCAGTCCCCTGTTCAAGTGGCCTGCGTATAAACTGCAGAACAACCTGGACAAGGTCAATGTTAGACTGTCAGAGTTTGCAAGTGGTGTATGCCAGCCATGACAGAAATCCATGTACAAGTCAAAGAGCTAAGCAAAAGCAACAGAGCTGGTTATTTTCTGCAGTGGGCAGTCTTGAGTCTCAGTGACACATGCACGCTCTCCTTAAGCAAGTTTGGAGTGAACTAGCTGGACTAGATGAATGATCTCCCCAAAGTCGAGATGAATATCCTTTCCTTGGCAGAAGTCACCAAATACTATAATTTGCAAGCACTGAAGTGCTGCTAGTACGAGCTAGTGCACTCGCAGCCCGCAGTAGTAATGCTTTCAAGAAACACCTCTGTTGAGAGATCCAGGTGCAAGAACCCTAAACTCAATAACCAGGTCAGACCAACAAGAGCTAGCAAACAGTTTTTCATCACTGATAGCATAGCCATAGTTATGTGGAATGCCCCCATCCCTAGCACAACTGGCTTCAGATTTGCTGACTTTTTCCAAATCACTTCTAGTGCCTTGGCATAGATTGATAGATCCACAACTTCCACGACATCATCTTGTCAAAATTGTAGAGCCATTCCAACTAACCCTTTCAGCAGCATGTATAGTGTGTCCAGTTGAGTTGATGGGGCTGGAATCATTGGGCAATAGCCTACAACACTTGTGCATGGAGATCTCATTTGAAAGAAGCTGTTGAAGAGAGACAATCCAGGCATAACTTCTTGCTCAGTAATCTGGGATAAGAAGCTGCCAGGACATGGGTTATATTGCATAAGTAACCCAGCAAAGTCTAATAATTGCAATGTAATGTCAGTTACTAGCCCAAGAGCTGATGAGTACTTTGTGTAAGCACCAGGTTGACCACGCAACCCTGCAATGTATGGACTTAAGGTAGATGTATCTGCTGGTACGGTTGGGTGACAGGTGTGCTGGAGCAGAGAGCAGCACGACTGGGCTGATTCTGGTAGTGAGTCATGAACCTGTCGCTGGACAACTATCCTATTTGTGGTTCAGTTGAAGGGGTAATGGGAATTGCAGTCTTCTTCAGCTGTAAATTGAGCATGCTGCATATGTGGGGTTGTCAATGGTGCGTGATGCATGTGTGTGGCTGTAAATTGTGCACCCTGCACAAGCATGCTTGTAAATTGTGCGTGCTGCATGCATGGTTGTAAATTGTGCACTCTGCATATGTGTAGTTGCGAATTGTGCGCACTACATATGTGTGCTTATAAATTGTGCGCACTGCATGTGTGGTTGTAAATAGTGCGCGCTGCATATGCATATTTGTAAATTGTGTGTGTTGGTTATGCGTGGTTGGAAATACATATATACATCAACATATTTATTGGTTTTTCCAAATAGAATAATTAATAGTACACACTGCCTATGCACGTTTGCAAATTGTGCGCACTGGAAGTCAAAAGTCTGCTTTTTTGTGGTCTGACTTCATATGTGCATCTGTGTCAGGGCATGGGCTCTGCAGAACAGCTCTGACTCCATTCAGGCAAGGTACTGCCATGGGTGGTTGATCATGACAATTTCTGATCTGAGTATCAGCTTTAGAGTCCACACTTGGACAGGGGAATTACCCCAGTTGCGTGTATAGAGCATTGTCCTGCAGGGCCAAGGGCCCTGGGTCAAGCCTTGGAGTGTGTTGCACAGCTTGGAGCAGCTGGTGTGCTGTCCAGGCTGTGTGTGAGCGCCTAATGCAATGTACAAGTTTGACCCACGAGGCGTGCATCTGCTGAGTGCCTATCTCCGCCTCTGCAGCCACATATTACAGTAGACATGTGTGGTATTGGATTCATGTGCCAGTCTTACATATACATGGGCCTGTATACTAGGTATGCAGGTATGCCTGTTGGGGTGATGCGAATAGTTTGACGATCTGGAAGAGCAAGTGGACACTTAGATCTGGAATGAGATGGATAAATTGTTAAATAATGTCAAGCAGTGGCAGTAGCACCATCTCCACAGCCTTTTTGGTGGGTGGGGGGGGGGGGTGTTTTTGCTACACCTGCACTATCCTAGTGTTGTGTAGGACCTGGCCGCTAATACATACTGCTATATCAGATATTGGCATACTGTTATACAACTCACCCTCATGCTGCTATACTTACTGTACAGAACCAGCAGCCTATCTGTGTCACATGCTCCCCCTCAGATGGGTTGGCTTCCAAACGCAGGTGTGGCCACTACCACTAGAATCCGAGCTGGCGTTACAAGCCCAAGCATGTGAAATCAAACCTATGGATGGGCGAAGGAGTCGGTATACACAGGTACATTGCTTGAGTTCAGGCAGACAGCGCTCGCCAAGCACTATATCCCACTTCCATGAGCACAGTGCAAAGGGAGGTTGGGAACGCCAATGTGGCAGGAGACTCATTGGTGCACTGCCACGCATATTGAGGAAGGAAAGTAACTAGCTATGTCAGTGGTTCAGCAAGAATGGCTATTAGGCACTACTACTACTACTACTACTACTGCCATGATCATGAGGATGCGGTGTCTGCTTTAGTGCTAGCCATGCTAACAGTGTGTAATTGCATGATTACCAGGCGCGCTGTACCATGCCGTTGGCACAAGACGAAGCCAGAGCCGTGTATTGCACGTGGCATAGCGTGCCATTTGCTGGGTGTGGATGTGTCCTGATACAACATCACGATACAAGATACCAGACCTATTAACGATTACTCCTCCAGCTAATTAATTGATAGCCCGGCCATGAAATACTGAGACATGCCATGCCAGACCATTGACATATAGTGTCCCCGTAAAATGGAGATAAAGAGAAAGGTAGAGCTGCAGCTATCAATGCGCATTTTCCAGCAACCCCACACGACCTGACAACGCACAATTCTTTTTTTTTTATAGTCCCACTTAGCTTTCCAGGTGGTGATTGCTGTGGGAAGATCCACAATGGTGTAGTGAGCTGAACAGGCAACGCTGGATAGGGAGCTGGGAATTAAGGCGGTCTACAGCACCATTGCATTTCCAATACCAGTAACTGCAATGAACATGTGACTCCAGCTTGCTGCAGGTGCGGCAAAGAGCTGGTATTAACATCAGTTGCTACGCAAGGTCCAAAATGGCGTCAGATTTGGGTGCTGTGCCAACGGCCACGCCATATACAAGAGATTGTCAAGGACACTGTTTTTCTTGCCAACCTTAATGAATAATACTTTACAGAATCACCAGCAGATCCAGGAGTCCTGGACTTTAGAAAGGTGAAGATCCCTTTTGCATCAACTACTGCAAGGGCAATAATAGCAGTGTGTTGCTTATAGCACCAGTAGGAGTCACCAAATTCCTGTAGCTGTTGAATTCAAATGAAAGTGCCATCTATAGCCCCAGCACAGCAAGGCAAACCTGCCAAACCCTCAAAGTCAGTCATAATTTGTACAAGTTCCTGTCCAGCAGGAAAACGAATAGTTTCTTTCACAAAACCTTCGAGACAAGCTCTTATGGTCGAGTGTACAACTACCACAGCTGTAGATTTTCCTACACTGTAAAGCAGAGCAAGCTGGGCAAATGAAAGCCATTGGGAACACCAGTGGATAGTCATAGCAAGTCTCATGGACAATGGAACAGGCATTTGAAGTTGAGTCACCTGACGTGATAAGCGTGGTCCGTATTTTATGTGCAGCTTCCAGAAGGCAACCCTAGACATCCACAGGTGGTGAGTGCAAGAAAAACTGAGCGCAGGAAATAGATGGTGGCTCCACCAAAGCTTGTTAACGGTGTGCAAATTTGACCTTACCTTGTTGGTGATGCTGCATTTCCTTTGCAGAGCACTTTGAGGAAGTGCTACAGCAATCCATGTGAAGATCATCAGCATTTACTAAACTTCGGCATTATTCACGCCAGGCGTGTTGGGAGCAAGCTTTTGGTCATCTGGAAGCACGCTTCCGAATTTTGGGTGACAACAATTTGAATAACCCTCAATTTGCAGCTGAAGTGATACACTTTTGCTGTGCTCTGCACAATGTCTGTGAGCGTTGGAAGTGTCCAGTGGAGGCATCTTGGTATGTTGATCACAGCAGGTATAAGACAAACCATTCCAAGAGGGTCAACAACTGGTGTGATATGGCTGGTAAAGTTATGCGAAACGCACTGGCACATTATGTACACAACGAAATGCAAATGGTCCACACTTCTTGATTTTATCATACCAATGTCTACATCGCCTATCCTGTCACTACTACAGTACTTGTTGAAATGTCCTGTTCTTGTGGATGCTCTCTGTAAGGATTCCTATATAATCAGTCTACATCAGTCCTGAATGCAGCTGCTCAGGCCCCAGACTGCCATCCTTGCTGTCAGTCATTCAACACCTCCTAAATCCCTTATCCGTCACCCTCCATCCCATCTATTTTTCTCTTTCACTTTCCAGTTTCTCTTCAACATCTTTCAACTGTGATTTTTGACATCTCTAACTTTGCACAATTTTTTCTTATTCGTTTTTTAAATATACATTCTGTTTTTACAGCCTATCATGCTGTCATCTTTACGTCTTGAGGGTTACTCACGGCAGTTGGCAATGGCGATGCTGGTACACTGACAGGCCGGTCATTGTCACTGTCAGTTGAGTCTCAGGTCTCAAAAGACACAGCCCCACTTCCCCAGGTGGGATGCTCTCTGAAACAGTCAAAAAAAGAGAAAATTTGGGCACTTTGTGATTCTTTCTAGCTCTGTTCAAACCAGCTCATCCTTTGGGTCGAGAAGATCCTGGGGCTTCTTCCGAAACGCTTCTGGTTGGTCTGTTTGCCGGACAAGTAGTTTGTAATTCCTTCAAGACAGGCAGTACATGCTTGTCAAGCTTCAAGCTTCTTCCCTTTCTTGTGAATAGAATTGATTTTGTTCTTCAGCTGCTTGTCAGTCAGATTCTCTAGTCCAACAGAATCAGCCTTTCATCTGTACTCCAGCAGCTTCATCATCATCCATTTTCTTTTCGCTTTCTCTGTCTTCATCAACGCAGATTAATGGGCCCATACACAGTGCCACAAGAAAATCAACTTACATTCAACTTCGTCGGTCCACTTGAAAACTTTCTCTTGAGTCACATGAAGCAGGCAAGAAAGCAGGTAGCAGGCAGAAATTTTTGCTGAAAGGCAACTCGCCTCGTGACTTTTACTTCTCACAGTCAGCCACGGTGCCGGCAAGATTTCATGAAGGAAACGGAAAAAAAACGCAAGAAAAGCAATGATTTGGCCCCAGTGTGGCTGGCCCCTTTATACAGAGCTCAGCACCTGGAGCATAATGTATGCCGTGTCTACGTGTGTGGCTCGGCCCGCTGAAGAGTGCCAAAGTCCATTCTGCTACTGCGATGTAGCGCAGCTTAAGATGAGATGCCCAACAAGTTTTGTCATGCTCCACGTCAATCCTCGACTCATGCCTGGCATGCGGTGTACCAGACAGTGCACAGTGCGTTCCTGGCCTCACGTTACAGCGACCAGTCATCATCCAAATAAAGACTGAAGTGCTGTGCAATTTGTTTTTCCAGCAGATATCAACGCGTTCTCGCACAAGTAACCAGCGCGAAAAGCAGAGTGTGCACATTAACCAGATTGCAGAAAGGAGTGCGTGCGCTGTACCCTGTGGCGCACTTTATCCTGAGCTGTCCTTCCAATACTATCTGAGTGCTCTGAGCGGTCATACATATACTTACCACGTCTAAGTTCTCAGACTCACATGTGCTTCGCCAAAGGGGCGCCTTCTTGTTCTCTGCAACGCTGCTCGCTTGACATAGTTAACTAGAGTTTAAATTAGCTTTAACTCATCAATAAATTGCTAAATCAATGACAGTCACTTTCTATAAATAAAGCCATTGGTACAAGGAATGCTGTAAATATTTTAGATATGTATTCATCCTAAATTGCCTAATAAATTGCATACAGGAATCATGATCAGTGAATAAATGGTAGTTTATTCCAGTGAGTGAAAAATCTGGCTGTACATGTCAATCAGTTGTTGACAAGAAAATATAACCAAAGAAGTACAATCGCTGTTATGCTTACCATTGTTTAGTGTTTGAAAGAATAACATTATCATCCTGTACTTTCTATATACTTTACCAAAAATAATAACAGCTACAAAAGCTGAAGTAGTATGTAGTGTCATGAAATGGTTCTATATTTACACAGGATGATCGAACACTGCTTCACTGTGCCGCATCACATGGACACACTGAGATCTGTTTACTTCTGATTGAGAATGGTGCGACAGTGGATTTACTAGCTAAGGTGAGATACCTGAACCTGCAATGTTCAGTAAAATGTGTGTGTGTTTGCATCAATTTGAATAGAAAGGCTTGGGTGTAAGCAACAGAGCACATCTCACACACAAATAGACAAGCAGCAAAATGAAAATAACAAAAGCAGCAATTGGCCCGTTCATCAGTCAATCACTGCCGGTATATAAAGAAACCAGAGAGAGAGAGAGAGAGAGAGAGAGAGAGAGAGAGAGAGAGAGAGAGAGAGAGAGACCTGCAACACCAGTGCAAGACTAAGGCCAAACTGTTTCTAGACCTAATTGAGACAAAAGTGCTGTAAGACATGGCAGCCAGTCCAATGGCCATACTCGGAAAATCTAGATTCTGACTAACTGGAAAGACAGGCTTGCTCCACATTAGAACTGCAACTGCTCATACAGTATGTCGCGCACAAAACCACATACACCACATCGCACACACAACTCTCGCCTAAGCTGCATCTCACATTCAGTTAGTGCAGATACCGCATATCAGGCGTTACTTGCATACACTACATTGCATGTACAATTGGGATGACATAGAAGAAGGGAATGAGAACAGAAAACAATGACAAAAAACATCAAAAGAAATTAAAATAATACTGACAGAGAGCAAGAGGATACCAGTGAAAGGACAGGCTGGTCAATGTGGGTTACCATGTACTCCAACCAACAGGATGCCCTCAGAAAGATGTTGTGTCACCTAGTGGGAGTGACTTGCAACAAGGGAAAAGTGGGGACGATAAAACTGTAGAAATTTCTAACCATGAGAGACCTCATTGGAATTCCTGAGCAAGTAAGGTATGGATCAATCCACGATGGCATCACAGGAAATCTGAACAATTATCACATGTAGTGAACATGATGAGCTGGCTAATGTAAACCCCATATATAGGCATGCATAGAACGTTCCTATCTATGTGTGGATAATTCTAGACCGGAAAGGGAAAATCATCCCATTTATTGCATGTAGGGACATAACAAGCTTCCCTTCCCCTATTACTAGCGGTAATCGAGGTATGTAGCTTTCGTGTTTCTCAAAGTGGTTTCCTTTAGGGAAAGTGTGTAAAGGTATATTTTGTCAATCGCTTTTTCCAACCCAGGATGGTTAATAGTTATGAGGTAATCAATGTACCTTCATGAACTTAAAGGATCATGCAGATGGGGATTTCCCCACCCAGGAAAAGCATATCATAGCGGAACTATCATAATCATGCAGGAGTAACTCAGCAAGGATGAGAGCACAGTTTCTACCCGTGGGAATGTCAATACATTGCTGAAACACCCAGTTGCCCACCTGAATGAAAACATTATCCCAAAGGGACCCTAGCAACTCAATAATCTCCCTAGGGTAAAGGAGTAGCATGCTTTGCCTTTAGCTGTTTGTCCAAGTTGCCTGGAAACAATTATCAGTACTTATATACTTCATACCCAAACCCTTAAAGCTATCCCAGATGAATTCGAAGGTGTGTTCTTTCAATTCATTGTTGGGTGGGCTATTATAAAGGGTGCTGAAATCATATGTGTGTGTAGAGGTAACAGGTCCCCGGGAGTTAGCTGTAGACACCAAATGGGACACCTCATAAGAATTTTGGATGAGCCAGAGTTAATCCCAGAGTTTCTATAGACTGCATTATGGTAGCCATGCTGTAGCTGTTTCACCAACAAAGCCTAGCATGCAATCAGGACTCAGGAAATGATTATGGTACTACAGCAACTAGAAGCTGCTTAAACCTATTTCCATAGGTGTTTTTGTGTCAGTTTGGCTGCCAATACATTTACTAAACCAGGCCCAAAACTGTGGATACCAATTCATTTAGGACACCCTGTGGAAGTCACTTTCATTCAGCCCACTTTCTGGGTGTTCGTAAACTGCCCTGAGAATCTCTATGTAATTCAGATCTCAGCCAAACTTATGGAGTTAGCAATACTTTGAGACCCTTGTGAAAAATGATCTGAAGTTTGGGGTTGGATACAATGGACAAATTACCCCAAACCACATGGCCCAAGGGAGCATCATCATTATATGCAGATAGATGAATCACAGAAGGTTGGAAGGTCTAATATTCCTACCCTTTAGATTCAGGATCTTTGGTGCAACTGTGGGGCTACAGCAGTACCAAACGAAACACACCCCATCCATGCTGAAACGTGGATATCATCTCTATGGAGTGCAGTATTTTAGTATTTTAGACAGCCGTATTTTTCCATGGCTTTATAGTCAAAACAAATGAGGAGAAAAACTCTGGATCTTTGTGTGGATTTTCCCTTTGTGTTGATGTGGGAGGGTCCCAATCCCAATCGAAAGTGTACCAAATCCCGGACAATCTTCAAGCCCTGGGATGTGAAGAGATTTGTGGATTCACCGGCTAACTAAATGTCAAGTGTAGCAACATTGCATTTGCTAGACCCAAAATCCGGACATGCCCATGCTAGAAAATGCCGACACGCTTGACTTTGGTGCCTTCAGTATTTGGACGACACACAGGTGAGATTACCTTCGTCTGACACGAGTTGAAAATGAACTCCCTGATGCACTGTACCAGCAGGCATTTCTGCAAACAGCACTCAATCTGTCATGGATACAACTCTGGGACGTGGGCCACTTGGGCATTGAAGAGAATGACTATCTCTCTACAGCAGTTCGGCACCTCAAATTGTGTGTACAGAGAAAGCATAACCCGCTGCTGGAACAACAGCAATTTTACTCTCACATTCAACAAGAAGGAGAATCGCTGGACCAATATTTTGCAGTCCTTACACTCCTCAAACGCACGAGTGCTTTTGGGGATGATCACCAGTGTAGTAATTGCTACCATCCCTGTGAGTTCGGAAGGAACCTTTGAGAGGTTCAGCTTCACGATCGATTGATCTACTGCCTACTGGACAAAGAGCCGGTCCGTCACATTCGTGAACAGCAGAATGATACTAACCTATCACTAGATTGAGTGTTGTGAATGTGTGCTGCCTAAGAATTGGCAATGGTAACAGAAAACAGTATACAGAGGGATTGGTTGCAGTTATTAGCCACACTAGTAGAGTCATCTTACATGAAAGCAAAGTCAGGCAATAACGGTCAACTACATTCAAAGAATAATGGATTATGCTGTTGTCCCTACTGCACTGAAAATAAACACCCTCTCAAACTTTGTAAAGCGTCTGGTAAACGCTACTGGAGGTGTGGGAAACTTGGATATTTTGCAATAGTTTGCCGGCAGCGAACGTTGGCCGTCACAGATGACCATGATCCAGATTTGATTGACAACATCCTCGAGGCAGCGACCCCAGGTTTGCTAGGACATTTATGCATCCATCATCTGGAGAATTCACACAAACTCATCAGCATCCCAATTACGTGTGATGATGCTCTGCACAGGGTTCTCAAGCGGCTTCCTGACTGCAGTGGAGACGTCAATGCCATCTTGCTAACAGATCTCGACAAGCTCAACCCACATCTACAGCGCTGCTAATGGTGATGACATGGGTCCAATGGGCACAATAAGTGCAAAGCTACAGCTCACTGGTCAATTGTATGAGACTATCCTACATGTTTTCTAAGTGCTACAAACCACCCCTCTCAGTAAACAAGGCTGCATTAAGCTAGGACTCTAAGCAGCAGGCTGGCCTTCCTCAAGTCTCACTCACGTGTGACAAATGTCTACCAACTGTCCCTAGACACGGACTCGGCTCCTACTATACCAAGCTTGAGCCCCACTATGTCCATCACATGAACTGGCAGACATTAAATACATCTAGAGATTCCTCCTTGAAGAGTTTGCTCCTGTCTTCTGTGATAAACCCTTCAAGGCTATGCACGGACCGCCCATGAATATCGATTTGCAGGATGACACTTTGCCATACCGTCACGACTGAACAAGGACAATCCCCTTTGGTAGGCGAGATTCTGTGGAGAAGCAGCTCAGTGACATGGTCGTGGATGACATCATCAAAAAGGTACCTGTTACAGGGTCATTTTCTGGGTGTCACCCACTGGTTGTGGTCCCTAAGAAAAGCTCCCATGAGCCTCGCATTACCATAAACTTTACTGACTTCAATAAATTTGTGAAGAGGCTAGTGTACCTGTCTTGCACTCCGCGTGAAGCTGTGGCAGCAATTATCCAAGTATTTTACAACACTATAGCTAGACTCAAGACATGACTACTGGCAGATTCCATTGGATTGTGATAGTTCCAAGTTAACGACTTCTATTACACCTTAGGGTGAATATCTCTTCAAATAAAATGTTATGGCTCTCGTTTTGGCAGGAGACGAGCACAATTGCTGAGGCAATGATGCAATCAGTTGGATCAAGAACATTCAGAAAGTTGTGGAAGATATAATCATCTAAGTACAGTGATCTGCCTTCTCAAGTTGGGACAGTTCGCCAAGTCCTCTGCCGATGTTCTGACCATGGGATAACCCTCAATCAGAAGAAATTTGTGTTTGCCGTATCAGAAACAGGCTATTGCAGGTTCAAGGTGTCCAAGGCGGGGTACACATCTAATGATCCCCTTGTCATTGCTCTCCAAAATTTACCGGTGCCCACAAGTAAGATGGATGTCCGTTTTCTCTGTGGTCTGGAACAACAGTTCGAGGCCTTCTCACCTCAACTAGCCGAGATGTTAGCACCGCTATGGGCACTCCTATCTTCGAATCCACTTTCGTTTGGGACTCCATCCACCAAGAAGCGTTTGACCAAGTGCGAAATACGCTGTCCTGCCCGCACATTCTCATGACATTTGACTGATGCAACCCAAACGAAGGGCCTTGGAACAGCCCTCTGGCAGCAACAATCAAATGGTCAATGGAGGCTGCTTCAGTGTGGTTCATGCTACATCACCGACACAGAGTCACGCTACTCAGCTACGGAAATTGAGCTACTGGTGGTGGTGGTGTGGGCAATGGAAAAAATTGTTCCTGGCTGGCTCAGATTTTGAGCTAGTAGTCGACCATTGTCCATTGATTCCAATTCTAAACTTAAAAACGCTTGATGAGTTAATTACGCCTTGTATTGTCCGCATGAAGGAAAAATTGGCACCTTCAGATTGACAGCAGTGTGGAGCAGGCATAAACCCCAAAGTGGTGGATTGTTAATCAAGAAATCCGGTGGAGGAACCAAGCCTAGACAACTTGAGTGGAGAAATCAAAATTGAGCATTATCAACAAGTGCTGCACCAACTGACATATGCTGATGCCGATACAGATGAGCCAATCCTTAGTGATCAACATGTGAATTCAGTTCACACTCTTGGTGAACACAACACAGTGTACCAACAGCTCAAGGAAATGATGGCAATAGGGTTTCCAAGTGAAAGGTCAAAGTTGCCTAAAGATCTCCATCCATACGGGGACACTGGAGCGGACTTGTCCATCAACGATGGAGTTGTTATGCTTGGTCAACGGTTGGTAATCCCTTGGCCCATGAGACGATCTGTTACTCCACTCCTTCACTCAGCACATCAAGTTGAAACACGCACTCTCTGCCGAGCACGGCAGCCAGGTCGTCCACTGCCCCAAGATGACTAACGACATAAAAAATGTGATTAGATCATGCTCTGCGTGTGTGACTCTTCTTCGCTTGCAACAACATGAGATTACTGTCAGATCAACCCCCACAGCGTCCTTTTGAGACAACAGCAGCCGATCTCTTCCATTTGTTGGTATGGTAGTTCTTAGTATTCACCAACAAGTTCTCAGGCTGGCTGTTTGTTGGCAGATGCAAGCACAGCGCAAATGCAAATGATGTGATCAACTTACTAAAATCGTGGATGGTTAGTGTCAGGGGCTCGGTAAAACTCATTAAAGATGGTGGCCTGCAATTCAGATCTCAGGCTTTTACAAGATTTTGCCAAGAATGGGGCATTGACCATGAACCCAGCAGCCTGTATAACCATCAGTCTATTAATGAAGCCACAGAAACAGCAGTAAAAACAGTTTAGCACCTCCTCGTGAAATGCGCCAGGAATGGCAGCTTGATCTGGGATGCCTTCAGAGAAGGATTACTGGAATTATGTGACACACCACATGCATATAGGCAAAGTTCATACCAGCTGCTCTATGGTCGACCCCTGCGATCAAAAGTACCTGCCAACCCATCAAGTTACACGGAGTATACATAACCAATGAACCACCAGTGAACATGGGCATCACTGATGCAACCCGTCAACATTACAATCTCAGAGCCAGGGATTTACAAGATGCTCTATTGGAGAATTCGTCCACGTGCAAGATGCCCAAACTAAGCAATGGGATGCCGTGGCCAAGCTTATCTCAATGAACAAGAGGGAAAGGAGCTAAATCATTCAGAGAGCAAATGGAGCGTCTTTTTGGCAAAACAGACGATTTTTGAGACAGTATTTTGGTCCAGCCCCGTTTTAGTCATTCACCTGTCCCCAGTGTTTCTTTTCTTTTTCTAATTTCCTTTGCTTTCTTGTTGTGTTTTCACTCCACTTCCCTTCCCCAAATATTCACTTCTGTAACTGTGTTCCCTGGTCACGCACTCCCCAAGGGGGCTTGTTACAGTATACCACCTGATGCACTTCTCACACCTCTTCCCACATAATGTACAGATAGCTGTTCTGTATTAACACCCCCTTCTCATGGACATAAGCGCTACTATCTGTACCCCACTCCCTTTTATTCGTTGGTTGTTGAGTCCAAAGGCAGTCCCGCACCTACTCCAATAGACTCTAGTTCAAGTGGAGATTTAACAGTAACCTGATATAAGTTAGGCCATTGGCACAAGTAACATTGTGTATGTTAAATATTCATCCCAAATTGCCTAATAACTAGCAACCTGAGGACTCATTGCCATCATCAGGCCCATAGAGGCTGAGGAGGGCTCCACAGATGGTTAATTTGTGTCCGTGTGTGTGTGTCTGTGTCTGTGTCTATGTGTCTGTGTCTGTGTCTGTGTGTCTGTGTGTTCATCATGCTGCAACCGTTACTAGCCGGTGCACGCTATTGCGTCTCTTTTTCCCGATCAAAATGTATGGTAGGAAGGCGTACATACTTCAACCGAGCCATGCAGCACAGCTGCAGTTGTTGTAATGTCACTCAGTATGCCATGAACCAAAGGTCTACCTTTCTAAATACATTTCCAGAGAAAAACCTTTCTGAAGCCATGTGAAAAAAGGGAAGAGGAATAAATTCTAGACACCAGCTCAGGCTGTGGTCTGCCCAAGTCAAGCTTGCTCCTTTACCTTACCAGCACAGCAAAATCAAAGTCAGCTGAGCCTCTCGTTGTATACTGCCCTAGGCCCTAGTCAAGCTTGCTCCTTTGCCTAACCGGATAACCAGATACTGTAGCAAATAAGAGTAAGCCTAGCCGCTGCCCTGGTCAACTCTCCCAAAGTCGTTTGCCTATTGATCAGAGCACTGAACTTTTGGAAGTGTTTTTCTTTGATATCGATGGTGATTGGGAATCCCAGGTCCCCGCTCATTTGATTGCAGCTGTTACCGTGAGCTCTGAACTTTTGACGGAAAGGGCTACATGACTCATGCAGTTGAATGCATGCAGGTGGATTTAGCTCCACCAAGCTGCAACATTTCCAGTATGCCGACATTGCGCTTAGTGCAGGTAGATTTGTTATTCAGTGTTCTTTGCATGGCACCAGGCATTCACTATATGTAAACCATATGACCTGTGACAGCTCCATACGGACACCACTTGTTCATGTGTGTCTGTGTGTCTGTGTGTTGGTGTGTCTGTCCGTCACACTGCAACCGTAACTAGCTAGCATGTGCTAATTATGTCTTCTTTTCCCAATCAAAATGTGTGGTAGGAAGGCATACATACTTCAACTGAACCATTCAGCACAGCTGCAGCTGTTTGTAATGTATGCCATGAACCGAGGTCTACCTTTCTAAATACATTGCCAGAGAAAAACCTTTCCAAAGCCATGTGAAGTAAAGGAAGAGGAACAAATTCTAGATGCCAGCTGACCTTCTCAGTGACCAACCCTCCCTGATTCATTGTGTACCGCCCTGGGCCCTAGTCAAGCTTGCTACTTTGCCTAACCAGATAACCAGATACTGTGCCAAAATCAAAGTAAGCCTAACCTCTGCCCGGGCGGCCTCTCCATGATCGATTTGCCTATCAAGTTCGGGACTCCAACAACTGTCGCAACTGACCAAACATTGAAGTGAACAGACTTGCCACCCTTCACCTTAGCTACTCTCCAGGACTGGCTTAGGTGTCCTCTGCTGGCTATGTTTTTGTGTTTGCATTTGACTTTGATCATTAGGTTGAATTTTTTTCTGAGATTGATAGCAATAGGGTGTCCCAGGCCCACTGCTGAGTCAATTGCAGCTGTTGCCATGAGCTCTGAACTCTTGACAGTAAGAGCCACATGACTTATGCAGTTGAATGCATGCAGGAGGATTTGGTTCTGCCAAGCTGCAACATTTCAGCATGTCCACTCTGCGCTTCGTGCACATAGGTTTGTTTTAGGTGCATCTTCAAGATCTACACGGTAAACTGTGTGATGAGCATGAGCTCAAGCAACTCTGTCGCTGTAAACACAATTACAACATCGTTTGTCCCAACCAAAGCAGCTTAGATTTATTACAACTTGTAGCAACCCAGTCTTAATCCTGTATGCAATGTAGAGCTTCAATGAATGCTTCAATGTAGACATCTGCTATACGTAAACCATATGGCCTGCGATGGCTCCATGCACATGCCACTTGTTGTTCTAACTGCCTGTATTCTTGACTAATATTATTACAGCTATATGTGTAAGTACTGTCAAGGAATGGTATATGTTTGGCATAGGATAAATGCACACCACTTCACTATGCCGCACACCATGGGCACATGCACGTCTGTTCACTTCTGATAGACCATGGCGCAACAGTGAATCTGCGAAATAAGGTGAGATACAATGTGAGACCATACAACTTGCTGTGTATGACAGTATATTGCTAAGGTGCTCGAAAATGCTCATTTTCAGGGAAGCATCAATCTGAAATCTGAGCTAAGTAACAGTATGAGCTAGATAACTTCATTCATCACACATGCGGATTTCTGCTGTATGCCAAAAGTTGGTTTTTGTTCAATCGGCTATGTACATCAATTTTCCCACATCTTTATCCAGAGAATATGCATTATTCACCTATAAAAAGAATACTAAATCAATGATGGTCCGTGACCTATTAAATATTTCAGCAACTGGTGCAAGGAATACTGTGAATATTTAGGATAATAAATTTTGTTCATTCCAAATTGCCTTAAAAACATGCATCAAGAAGACTGATGATCTGGGAATAAATTGTAGTTATTGCAGTCTCGTCTATGAGAAATCTGGCTGTTCCTGTCAATCAGTTGTAGACCACAACAGCAGATTAATCCCTCTTACACTTACCATGGTTAAGTGTTGGATAGAGTAACATTATAATTCTGTGCTTTCTGAACTTTCTACCAAAATTATTACACATGTATACATGTAAGTATGTGGCGTCATAGCATGGTATATTTTGGGCATAGGATGATCGGACACCACTTCACTATTCCGCATGTCATGGACACATAGCCGTCTGCTCACTGCTGATCGCAAGGGGTGCGAAAGTGAATGTACAAACTAGGGTGAGATACCTGAACCTGTAATGTTCAGTATGTGTGTATGCGTGTGTGTGTGGGCAGAGCCACAGAAAATGGTAGACTGTACAACTAGCTGTGTATGACTGTATGTTTTGAAGGTGCTAGAAAATGCTCATTTTCAGCGAATCATCTATCTGCAATCTGAACAATCTAAAAGTATGAGCTGAATAACTTCATTGATCACACATGCGGATATCTCTAGTATGCCAAATGCTGGCTAATTGCTCAATGTTCTATCTAATTCAACTCTTTGTTATCATCATCAGGGGAATATACATTACTGACCAAATAACTGAATGCTAAATCAATAATGGTCACCTAGTATAAATGATGCCATTGATGTAAGGAACACTGGGAATATCACATATTTATTATTCGCAAATTGCAGAAAAACAGGCGTCTAGAGGATCATGATAATGGAATGAATGGTAGTTAGTGCATTCTAGTCAATGAGAAATCTGGCTGCACTTGTCAATCAGTTGTAGACTGGAAAATTTAACCAAAGAAGATCTATATCTTGTACACTAACCATGGTAAAGTATAATAGAATAGCATGCAGATTCTGTACTGTCTGTATGCTGTACCAAAATTATGATGCCTGCTTGTGTATGTGCTGTCGTGGAATGGCATATTTCTGATGTAGGGCAATTGGACACCACTTCACTATTCCGCATGTGATGGGGACGGAAACCTCTGTAAACTTTTGATAGAGTGCCATGCGAGAGTGAATGTACTAACTAAGGTGAGATACCTGAACCTGTGATGTTCCATATGCGTATGTGTAAGTCTGTTTGTGTGCGCATGTGTATGTGCAGTAACACAGAAATGGTAGACTATACAACTTGCTGTGTATGACAGTATGTTGTGAAGGTGCTAGAAAATGCTCCTTTTCAGCCAATTATCTATCTGAAATGTCAACAATATAAAAGTATGACCTGGATAACTTCATTCCTCACACATGTACATTACTGCAGTTTGCTGAATGCTGGAAAATTGTTCAATGTGCTGTTTAGATCTGCTGACCCAAATCTGCATCATGGAGAATATACATAACTGACCAATTTTGTGAATTGTAGATCAATGGAAGTCACCTAACAGAAACTCACTCGACCGCTGTGAAAACTTGCGCCTGCAGTATAGTAAATAGCTATAGTGCAGAGCTCCCCAACTAAGCTTCCTCTGAACTGTCCTGGCCCATCAACTAGGAAACACAGTCAATGGAGACAAGTTTGGAGCGAGTGTCTTGCAAAGCCAGAGAAACCAACCTCCACAGTGGTCCCCTAGAGCTCCAGCAGCAGCACAAATTTCCAACTAGACAAACAACTAACTATATGTCTGGCAGCTGTTGAGAGGCCACAATGTCCTTGGGAAGAACCATGTATCCACCATCCACGTCTAACAAGAACTGAGTCAGAAGCACAGAGGGATGTATCCTGAAAAAATAATGGCTGGCAAGCTTGTAGCCTAGGTGGAAATGGTACTGATACTCTGTAGTTCTCACGAGAAAACGCTACAAAACCCCAGCAGCCCACTTCTACCAGGAAGTGTAAAGCTACCGATCTATTCCTGGCACATGATGTCAGTAGGTTGTCATAGTGTCTGTTCTTAATCAAATGTGCGGCAGCCACTCTATCCTCCAATGAGACAGTCAGCTCCAGTAAAATAACAATTTTGCGGCTAAGCGAAAAGATGACAATATCTGGCCGCTGTCTGGTAGCTGCTATCTCCACTGGGAAGGTTGAGTAGCCACCATTAACATCAAATAAGAAGCAACATTCAGGTGTGCAATGCAGGGCATCCTGATGGAGCAGTGGTCGACAGACACACCATCTAGGTGGAAGAGGCACTGGCATCTTGCTGTCCTCAGGGACAAGGCGGATAAACGGCTCCACAGCTAGGGACGGCTCAGTTTGGACTTTTGCCCAAAAGTCAAGAATGTGCCGCTTTAACACTTGAAGGACATTGTTGTGTCACCAAGTGTAGCGGCCCTGACATAGCGAGGCACTGCAGGCATTTAGGATGTGGCAGAGTGTGCATGGGCGGCCACACAATAGGCATGCAGGCTCTATTGCATGGTTTCCTCAACGACAAAGATTGTCAGGTGTTGGGGTTGTGTTTGTTATCACCTGCATAGTGAAAAGCAGCTCGCCATCATCAATGCCATGAATCAAGCAGTGCCAGGAGAGATCTAGATTCATGACCTCAGTCCATTCCAGCCATTGACCTTAGATTTCCAGCTGTTGCAGCTTTCGCAACAGCTTTTCCATATCAGTGTCTGTGATGACCTGCAGAAGTTGCTTCCAATGGGTGGAAGTACGCTTCTGTTGTGGCTCAGCACAGAGCCGTGGTTGCTCACATACAGTTGTGAGTTAGACTCAACAACCATAGATGTGCAAGCATGCTCTGCAGCGGGTGGATATTTCTTTGTCCATTGATTTTGTCACGCTAAGATGGTGGTGTATAGGAGTTTGCATCTGGGGTCTTTTGACTGCTGCAGGATGTCCATGCGGACAACCTGCAGCCATTTCCTAGAGGAGACCATATTTGTAAGATGCACACCTGTGTGCCATGAGGAGCCAATAAACAGGATGCCAGTGCTAGCAGGGCACAGTAGTCCTGTCCATCTCTTCAGGAGAGGTAGCGCTGACTGTTGGAGATCTTGAACAAACGTTTTTGACAGGTCAAGCACAGTGAAGCACCACACTAACTTTGTAAGAACAAAGTGTTCGTAGAGCCAAAGCTTTGCTGTCACGGGCAATGCAAGTGCCTCAACGACTGACAGATGGTTCAGCTTCTCTGTTATGTCACTGCAGCACTAAATCTCGGACTAGTGGGTGCTGGTAGGCCTACCAAGGTAACGGAAGTCCAGTAGTAGTAGTAGTAGTAGTAGTAGTAGTAGTAGTAGTAGTAGTAGTAGTAGTAGTAGTAGTAGTAGTAGTAGTA
>JAOWAW010114201.1:0-13293 GCA_028565695.1 Nicola tetela
AACACCATTGAATAGCCATATTGTGACCAAGTATTTTTGAAAAGAACCCCCCTCCGCTTCAGGCAAGCTACGCCCCTCCTGTATCATAAACACCGTTTTGACGCCGGACTGGTGTCTGGCTCTCCTCTAGTGACTCGGCTAACCTCACATTCTGATCTTGGACAATTTACGCCTAATTTGCGGTATGCTGCCAGTGTGGGTATTGGAACACAGTCGCCGTTCTTTTGGCACGCTCACTCTGATTGGTATAGGAGGTGCTGTGGGCGTTGGACTCCTAACCGTTCGCTATTTACGAAGACGAAATGCACGACTGTCGCGGGAAAGACGAGCGGCGGAAGCGTCGCAGGCAAGGAGAGAGACGCTGGAACGACTCAATAGAGAGATGGATGAGGAGGATACAAGCTTGACATCCAAACCCGTCGAGGAATTGTTGGATGACCTTCGCAGTGGCAGGATTACTGCTCTGCAGGCTGTACGAATGTTTACGTTGAAGGTACGAGGTACAAGGTGGCTATAGCTACGTTGTATCGACCATGTACTAATGCGTGCACTGGTGAGCTGAACGTCAACTAAACAAGTCACATGCAAGGGCGCTAGGGTTAGGCTAGTGTAACATGTAGGCGCTCGTTCGCACGTACATAGTCACGTGACATTTATATTATGGATGGAGCAGCGAAGCTGCTTCAAAGTTCGAGGTTCGATCTGCAAAAACATCTGGGCAGAGTGGCGCTGTAGAGAGATATGCCGTCGAAGCTGTTCTAATTGGAAATCTGGAGCCGCTTGCCAAGCAGTGAAGGCGTTGAAAGAAACTCGTTCGCGTCCTGGGAGAAGGCAATTTGTGGCAGGAAGTGTAAGAAATGAAAGTTGTCAATCTGTCTTTATCTTTCACAAAGAACTGTTTATGTGCAGCTGGGCATCTTCATTGCCGGCCGTGTCATAATCACGCTTCTCTCAATAAATGTCAGTTTGCCATAAATAAACCAATTAAACTGTGGAAAAAAATGAGAAGTAATACCCTGATCTACAAATATTTACTGAAATAGTATAGGAGGTAAATCACCTCAATTGCATGTTGTGAAGAGTACAAAGCTCAAATCAAACGACATTGAAAACTTCAGGAGAATAGCAATCTGTTACTTCACCCACAAACCAAATTGCTAACAACAGTGGCATCATCATTGGTTTTTTAGTGGGGCTACAAATGTTTAAAAGTTGCTATTTTCCTTGAGTGAACTGACATTTTCTAAATCTATTACATGTATGCATACCTATATCTATACATGTATACATGCCTATATGTATACGTGTAGGTATGAATGGAGTTGTGCCCATATTATTGATAAAGCTGCTCGCATGATCATCATTTTTTTTTTAATTGTACTGCGTGTATCATTACAGTACACTGAGCCCACTGCTTAGAGAGTGCAAAACGCAACATTCTGATCAGTGGTTTAAATGAAAAGTGTTCCAAATTTGCCTGCAAAGTTTAAGATTGTTTTGTCGATATGTCAGTGCTGATCAGTCCACTTACATTTGTTACATGCTGCATGAGTGTACAGTTCATGGCCCCGTACCAATTTGATTAAGGTCTGTGACCTCAACATACATGAATACACACATTCACACTTACATACACACACACCTGCACATGCACACATAGTTAATATTCTGACAGGTGTTTTGTTGTTGATTTTTGTTGTTTTTTTTGTTTGTTTGTTTATTTTACAGGCGTTGCAGATCAGTGAGCGGGTGAACTGTGTTACTGAACCTGTACTCGATGCTTTTGTGAGTGCCAGCTTCACTGAATTGTCTAATTGACTACATGTAGAATGTGTTTTGATGGTTTCGTGTTGGATCAATCAGTCAGTGATCATTCTTTGGGGCCAGTTGAGCAGTGTCGCTGTACAGGAAAGGCAAGAAGCAGAAAACATTCAGTTTGTGTTATTTTCCTTCTTTCTTTGATGGCTACCATGAAGAAAATGGAAGAATGTAGAGAATGGAAATAAACAATCTCTTTGACTTCAGCATGTGTTGGGACAAATGAAGTATCTCTTCAGTTCCAGAAGTGCTATTTTTTTGCTGTGTATGCACGCACACCTACATGTGTGTGCTACAGGATGTGGTGCTTGAGTGCGACGCTCGACGTGCTGCCAATGAAAAAATTGGTCTTTTGCACGGTCTTCCTGTGAGCATTAAAGAAAACATTAACATACAGGTTAGTAATGCATACCAAACTACTCACTGAAAGAAAACACTGTATTTTGTTTCCTGCCAGTCCATTTTTGGTCTTGAAGGGATTGCTCTTTTATGAGTCAGTTGAGTAGAAAGATAGTGTCATCATCCAGTGAAGGCTTTTGTAATAAATTTTTGAGAAACATTCCGTTTAATTAAGGAAGACTATAGAGATTTAAATCAGATGTCACTCCATCCATCACTGCCTGGGATTTTTTCTTGATTTTTATCATCTTTTTGATGAATTTAGCATGTGCTTCCCTCAGCAGTTAGTACTAACACTGTAGGGTTTTTGTTTCAACCAATCAGGCATAATTTCTTGTTAGACTTTCAACTCTTACAGTTTGTCTTTTCCATGCAAGCAGCTTGAGCTCTACAGGATGAGGACTTTGTTTGGTTTGTGTAGGGAATGCACAGCACAGCTGGTCTGGCATCTAACCTCAGTGTGCAGGAGGAAGACAGTGTTATTGTTAAAGTGTTGAAAGCACATGTAAGTGCAGTGTTCCCAGCTGTGTGTAAACAGCTGCTATGTGTTTATAGAACAAGAGATACGATGTTGCTTCTGTACAAATCCACAGTTGAAGTCGAAGGTTGGTTTCCTTGCTTCCTCTTCCCTTTTTATGCTGTTGGGAAGTTTGTAGTTTTTAATTATTGCTCCCATTGGTCTTGGTGATTTTTGTTGTCTAAGTTGCTAAATTTTGATCTGTTTCCACTTTCCTGGTGGTCTGTTTCTCCTTTATCTTGTCCCTGCATTTGTGTCTCTCTCGTCATCCGTTCTTGCCTGTCTTTTGCAGGGTGCAATACCATTTGTTAAGACGAATGTTCCTCAAGCCATGCTAACGTGAGTTCATGCCAGTACCCTTTATGTCCATAAATACCCAGTTTATATAATCTTTTAGGCTTAATCTTGTTGACTGTCAACTGTTGATGGGGAAGGCAACAAGGCAGTGCCATGTTTGAAGTATGTGTTAGGTGTATTATGTGTTTTATATGAGTTGATGTACATGCATACAGATTGAAGAGTGTATGGTTATGTATTTTTTCTGGTTAGGTTTGATTGTTCTAACCCGATCTACGGAGTGACAGTCAATCCTCATGACCCAAGTCGCGGTCCAGGGGGTCCACTGGTGGAGACGCTGCTTTGTTAGCTCTTGGTGGCTCCCTGTGTGGTATTGGTACAGACATTGGTGGAAGCACATGTATACCGCCAGCTTTTTGTGGAGTTGTGGGATTTAAGCCCACTGCTGGGAGAGTTAGGTATGTGAGTGTGTCCCAGTGTAATGTGTACAAGCATGTTTTGTGCATGTGTCAGTATGCGTGTGCACGTGTATGTGTACAGTATGCATGTGAGAGTGTGTGCAAGGGTCTCTGTGTGTACATGTGCTCATGCAGATGTGTGTGCTTGTGTGATTGAAACTAGTGTAGCATTTTCACTTGACAATATTTCTGCAAAGTTGTTTGTATCTACTTCCATTTTGACACATGTTGCTTGCTGTGGTGTTGGTGTGGCAACAATCATGGAGGGGTTCTCCGGAGGTAGGACCAATTTGATCATGATTGTATCAACCTGAAATGGTATACTGGTACTCTCTTTTGGGCACATTTTGGCCTGTGTGGTATATTTTTGCAAAATTCTTCAGTACTTTCGTCCAGCTGTAATAGTCTTTGTGCCAAAAATTCATTCATCTCATTTTATACTCTTGTAGTAATAATGCAGAACAGACTCTTACAATGAAGTTGGTATGAAAATCCTATGGAAAGTGGATGACATTGCAGTGGATGGTGATGTTTGCTGTTGACAGTGGGGAAAACTGCTGGACCTCAGTCCCGGACTGTGGCCGGGTGCCGTCTGATAATGGAGGCTCTCTGCTCAGAATTGGCGTGGAAGCTCGACCCAAACCTCGCACCTGTTCCGTTTGACGTTGGTGTAAGTTGGAGTGATTGGTTCATGTTTTCAGTGCACAACTACAGATGTGCTTTATGCTGTATTCCAGATGTGGAGTGTACAGATTAGGAACAGTGAGCATGTCTTTCAATGGCCTGCAAGTGGAAAGGATAATATACATCAGCTGTCCATCCTTTCCAGAATGCTTCACTTCACTTGAAACAACATGCAATCTTTATTGATCAATGCTTACCAGGAAAGTTAGCTGTGGTTGAGTTGGGACCACTGCCAGAACCAAGTCCAAGTCTTGAGTGAGCACTTAGAACTACAAAAATGGATGTTTAAATTTTTTCTAGGGCAAGGTACTAAGTCACCTGATGGCACTGATAAGTGTGTAGTATTTAGTAGGAAATACGTAGTGTGTGTACATCTCGAACAACATGAAGTCAGTAACAGCAAGTACACTGATTAGGAAATTTCAGATTTACTTCATACAGCTGATGTTAAGGTCTTCCTCGTTTGGTGGAGGTGTCAACACCTGATGAAGAAATCAAGATGAAAAAAAGAAGAGTTTTTGATCAACCATGAACTAATCTCACGTTTCAACACACAGCAATTGACTGTAACTGTGGAAGCAGGAATTTTAAACACAGGAATTGTACTCATGATCAGGTGTTCATTGTGGTTGTTGTGTTGTGGTGGTGAAGTTCTTCATTATGACTGTTACTTGAGACATTGTATTCCTGTTGTTTCTCTATGGCTGGTCATTTGCCACGACTAGCTAGTGGCCATCGAAATGTTGCTTTCCAGGTATTTTAGTCACTCCCTTCTGCAATAGGGTTGTTTTCTGTAAGCAATTGCAATATCCTTTTCTTTCTTTCCCTCTGTACCTTCATTCTTCTCTGCTTCTAAAGGTGTGCACTCGTAAGCGGAAGCTCCGCATTGGTTATTATGATGATGATGGTTTCTTCACACCAACCCCAGCATATCAGCGTGCAGTGCATTTTGCAAAAGACGCTTTAGAGCGTGCTGGGCACGAGGTAAACAGTGTTATTTCCTCCACTTACGCATGTTCATGGAAACATGTTTGTTTGTTCAGACATCTTGCTATGGGCCAGAGTTTTGCCATGACAGTTTTGGGTGCTCTTGTGGCAGCCTTCTTCAAGTGTATTAACTGACAGGGAACAACTCAAGATCAGGAAATTATAAGGACAAACAATCAACTAACTCACACAAAGACTGACACTGTTTTGGCACCAATAGCCATGCATGCTACTAATTATGTGCAAGAAGGAAACAATTTCACACACACACACACACACGCACACACCTAAAGTGGGCTTTGAGCAATATATTAGCATGTCCTTGATTCTTACTGAATTTAGTGCTGAAGAGGCTTTTCCATATTGCACTTAGCTCCACTCCTCCATTTCTGTTCATTTTAGCTCCTTGATACTTCCACGTGGTAATGTATAAGACTTTCTTGACCTTCCCTAGTGTTCTGCTACTCTCTCAATCAATGACTCTTGCTTCAGGCCATGCTATTGACTGATCGTGAGTGCAAGCATGTTCTGCTACTGCAGACAACAGTATATCCCCTTCATACGTACTTCTGCTTCTTCAGCCTCTCTTCCAGATTTTTTAACATCTCTCTGACATACATTGCTCCACAGTCACTGCATGGTCTTTCATAAACAACATCTTTCTTCTTTTTCATTAAAATGGCATCTTTGGGGGCCAAGGATTCTATTTGTTTTTTTTTCTTTTTTTATTTAAAAAAAAGCTATCCATTCTTACTGGGGATATACAGATTTGGAATGGGTACTTCCTTCTCCAGCTAATAGTCTTATTGAAACGACGTTTTGGCCAGGGTTTCCCAGGCCATCATCGGAAACGTTGTTTCAATAAAGACTACTAGCTGGAGAAGGAAGTAACCTCTTCAAATCTGTATATCTCCAGTAAGAATGGCAGGCTTTAATGTTTTTTTTGAAACTGTTGTTAATGAAGGTTGTTGGTTGTAGGTAATTTTAGTGCATTCAGTTTGGTTCTGATTTATACATATATATGTTACGCCCCATATAGGGTCACGGCCCTATATGGGGTCACGACCCTATACACTAGCCTTAACCAATAAACATGGTACAAGGTCAGAACATGGTACGGGGTTGCTACCTTGTACAAGGCAGTGCTCCTGTAGAGGGCCGGTGACTGCATATAGGGCCGTGACCCTATGGAGGGAATGATTGCGTTACAGGGGTGGACATATATCCGCATGAATGGTAGAATTGTTGAAAGACCACTGAACTCTTAACAATCACTGGGCATTTCTCTGTCACTTTTGATTTCTTCAGTTGGTTCCGTTTCGCCCGCCGTCAGTGTCTCGTGGCATTGCATTGTTCTTTGGCATAGTTGGGGCAGACTGCGGAGAGACACTGCTAAGAAAATTGTAAGTGACGGTAGCAGAAGAGTAGAGACGACGACTTCTTTGCGTCCTACTGTATTTGTAGCCTGTTTGGTCTGATTTTTTCACCAGACGATGTTTGTGTTGTGCTGTGTTGTGAATTCTTTGCTTGTGATTGTGTACTTGTTGAAATATCTCTCCATGCCATGCTGAACAGACGGTGACTTTGTTTAAATTTAGCTGTTATGGCTTTTAACATAGTTGTTACTTTTCAAAGTGGCAGCTGCTCTTGATCTCTGGTGGTTTTAGTGTTTTATTGCTGTCACTATTGTGTTTCAACCCAAGTGTATTGAAGTACGACATGTCTGCTGTATCTTCCACTTCCTTCAGGATGGCTTGTTTACACAGCTGTGTGGTAGTTTACAGACATATTGAAGAATATGTGACCTTTGGCAGTGACTTTTTAACTTTTTGATACATTGTTGCAAGTGAGCATGTTGATTTGATACTCTTTGTCTTCTTTTTAGGTTTCCAAAATTCACGTGTTTCTTGTTTTTTTTTCAGGGAGAATGATGAAGTGGATGTTTGTAACAAACACTTGACATTCTTGGCACAACTTCCGAGGTCTTTGCAAAGGCTGGCAAGGTTTATTGGACAGGTTTATGTGAGTTGCTACTTCACCATTAAACTCCTTTCAGAATCTTAAGAATCTTCTTGTATTTTTATTACCCCTCCCTTCATGGTTGATGGTGAATAACAACCCTCCTTAAGGTGACTCAACCCAGTTGGGATGTCACTATGGCATGGCCTGTACATGAACTTAGATCCCCTGCAGGGTCTGCCATTGTGACGTCATCACTCTGTCAAGCCACCTTAAATTATGATTGCCCCCTCTCCATCTCAACTCTGGTCTTGTCATCCTTTTCCCATCACACTCTCTCCTTGTGCATGTTCTCTTCCTCAGTCTTGGTATCTGTGTGCAGGGCAGGCAGTCCGTCTCAACTCTTTGCCAGGTTGAAAACAGGTCTGTATGTTGAATAGGCATGTTCGTACAGGCTGTATTCTGGAATGACAAGAGAGCAGATGTATGTGCGTGTGTACACTTACACATGCGTGTCCACGCGATTTGTATTGTGTGGTGCAAATGTATGCTTTCAGCATGAAATTATAATCATGTATTTATGGATCTGTTGGTGCTTGTTCATGTTGATAGCTAAAGGGTTGATTGAGCAAATCATTACTACAGGTCTCTGTAGATTAATCTTCAGCTGCTGAAGTGGCAAGAGCACTCTTTGCTACATGGCCAAGCTTGACTGGTAAAGCCAGTTTTGTTCTTTAGGCTAAGTTAGGAAGTCAGTGATCGCATACATTGGTGCTACTGTGCTTATATACGTCTGTGTAAAGTAGGAGAGAAACGATTTTACTGGATAATCACTTATCATTCGTTAACGGGAAGTATGGGATATCGCTAAGAGTCCTTAACAATCAAACAATACATTTGGTCTGGGTCCAAGGGCTTCATGAAGCAATGACATGTTGCATTGGACATGTCACATTCATTAAAAAAGTTGTGCAATCTTCGCTGCAACAGCACCCCAGCAAAGTCATTGACCTTGAAAAATCTCTGCATCTGTGAGAAGGTGAGCTTTGTCTAATTTCATCTCAGCACAATGTCTGGAGAAAGTGGAAAGACTACGAAACTCTCCCATCAGAAGCATTCATCCATGTAGGGATACTTCAACAACCTTGGCGTGAAAGTGCAATGTGTTTTGTGCTCCAAGGAGTACGTACACCAGAGTGGTATGTCCAACTTGATACTGAATATAACTACAATAAGGGGTGCAACAGCTGTTGTGGTTGTCATCGTAAACTTTGGCAAAACACTAGTACTATTCGTTTAACTGATAGTCCATTTGTTAAGGAAAGCGGATATTCGTTAAGCCAAATTTCAGTATCATTTCACCCCTAGTGTAAAGCCAACAGCACTTCCTGCTTTCAGGGTGTGTGTAGTGATTCTAAATCAGCAATTGCCAACATCCTTCCTGAACAACACTTGACTCTACAGAAGGATGCTGACAGGCAGTTCTGTTTAATTCGAATATTTGCTTTGGTTTAGGCATTCTCTAATGCAGATTCTCTGACATGGTATATTCATGAGAACAGCTTTGGCAAATTCTGCACTTGATAAGTGTCTAATCAATCAAATCAATATTAAAGTTATCTTGTCACTGCTGTTATTTTCCCTGAAACAGAACAACTACCCAGTATTGGCAATTGTTGAAACAGAGACAGGTAACTATTTCATATTCAAACTTTTGTCTATGTTTTGGAAAGAAAAGGAACTTCACTTCATGAATCTGTGCACATGTTTGTTTAGGAATTAGTGAATGCCATGTCCACTACCAATAGTGTGTGTCTGCTATTTGTGTGTTGTAGCATCATAAAGCTGCAGGTCTTTTAAATTCAGTGTTTCTCATCAGCACCTGTGTAGGTTATGGCAAATTTTGGAAAACAAAAACAAAAAAAATGTAATCTAAGACCATGAAACACGGTCTGCAATTGGCATCTGACATGTTCACATGCTTCCCTGGTGCAATCTCCGGTTTTCATGCTCTGACACATTCTCTCCCTCCTTTTTCTTTTTTTCTTCTGTAGCCATCTTCAACTTTTTAGATTATTTTTTTGTCATTTTTTCCTTAATCCCATTCATTTTTCAGTACATGCTGACTTCATAAAACAACATAATACAAACAAAACACATACTTTGGGGTGGTGAAGTGTTGGGTGTGCATGTGTCATACTCAGAAATGGGCAGGAATCTAGCAATATCAGATTTTTTTCCTTTTTTTCACCCACCGGTGCCATTTTTGTCCATTTTGGATATTAAACTCAGTTATTTACTTACTCATGTACATGACATCATTTTGTTATACTTGTCTTCTAGTGGGATTGTTAACAATCAACAAAGTCAACATACTCAACAATTTTGTAACTTTGTGGAGTCGAAAGTTTTATCTTGAAGCCTCTTCAAGTTAGTGTGATATCTCTGAGGCCTAAGCTATATGTTGAAATATTTTAAGTTTGATTTGTAGGCAAGTAGTTAATAATTGCCATACTACACTGAGATGTGTGGCAAGTAGCATCTGCATGTTAATAGCATATCACTAGACGAGGATGACAACTTCCATGGTTGAATAGCTTCCTTTTTGTATCATGACATGCATCAAGAAACACTTTGTGCTGTGTTAAATCATCAGGAAGTAGACCTGATTGGCTAGTTGATTACTCATAACTTGATCAGCTAGTTGACTACTCATAACCTGATCAGCTAGTTGATTATTCATAACCTGATCAGCTGGTTGAGTACTCATAACCTAATCAGATAGTTGAGTATTCATAACCTGATCAGCTAGTTCATTACTCACAACCTGATCAGCTAGTTGATTACTCACCTGATGAGATAGTTGAGTATTCATCATTTATTTATCCATTGTCGTTCTTCTCAATTTTGATGCTTCCTATTGCAGCAGCAATTTGTATCTTTGTCATAGTGGTGATGTAGCACACTGCAATCACTGTACAAGTCATGATGGTTGCCTCAATACCATGCTGTTGCTATGGTGATTGCAGGACTACATTGCGGAGTTTACCAATGCGTTTAGGGAGCATAGAGTTGATGGTCTGATATGTCCACCAAATGCCATGGGGCCACCACCATTGGGGTACTGTGGTTCTATGCTACGTAAGTAGTCCATGCAAACTAAGTAATTAAAACTGCTTCTTAGAAAGAAAGCGTTTCTCCTTTTCTTCACATTAACTCCTCTACAGTTGTGATAATCAGATGTTTCTACACAGAAGAATTATGTCTTTGAGAAGATTACCGTATTCTTTCATGTATAGGGCCACACATGCACAGACCCACCCAACTGTGTGTGCCACTTGCAGGGGAGGAAATCCAGCATCAAAAGATAGTAATCCACTCCTTCCAGAAATGTGGTTGTTAATGGCGTTGAATAGTTCTAAAGGCACTATGGTCCACATCAAAGGCATTTACCATATACATGGAAGAAGACAGTGTTCATTCTTTACACCTGGACATTGTGTAGGTGAACCATGACATTGGGTTCAGGGATTTAGGAAAAGATGCTCAGCTTGTTATCTAACAAAAGAAAATGAGTTGTGTGTGTACCATCCTCTTCTGAAGTGCAACTAATGTGTGAAGAAAGTAGAAGTGAGAAATTCTGAGTGGAAGAAGAAAAAGCTGATAGAAAGAACAGTTCTGACAGTATCGACTTTCTTGTCCTTTGGATCGATGGAAAATGTGTGGCAAGTGAAAAAGAGAGACAAAGAACGGAAAGGGGAAGAGATGAACTAATAAAGAGAGCTCAGAGGAAGTGCAAATAAGTTGGATTGAAAGAAGAAAAAGGAATAGTTGAGAGTGGCAGTGAAAGGGAAAAAGGGAGAATTGGTTAGCAGACTGGTTGAGGTACCTTGATCCGGTTGTGGCATCACTATGACAGGACCTGCAGGGCACCAAAGTTCATGTACAGGCCTTGCCATAGTGATGTCACAACTGGGTTGAGCTACATTAAGGTGAGGTAGCATAAAGGGGAATGAGACTGAATTTTGAGGGTGCTTAATTTCTTTGTATTTTTTCTCCTGCCAGCGATTATTTGCTATACAACACTCTTCAATCTGCTGAACTACCCAGCTGGAGTTGTGCCAGTAACCATGGTAACAAGTGATGATGAGGCAGCTCTAGCCAATCACAAACAAGAATCATACTGGGACAGGCTGATTGTAAAGGTACAGTTGACGTATGTGTACACAGGTCAGCTTGTATACATGGATTTTATATGGTTTCTGTAGATGTCTGTGTAATATGTGAGCATCTGTCCAGGTATATTCAGTGGAACCTTGGAATTATGGGCAGTCAAGGGACTGGAGCAAACTGCCCTTATTTCTGAGGTTCACCTTTATGGAGCCACTGTCCCCCTCCCACCCCACCCACAAACCGCATGCAGTTAGAAACATTGTTATATGCCCTGGTGTAAGCGCATCACTGTTTCCTCGCAGACTTGTTTCCTTCAAAGGTGTCTAGCAGCTCATGCTGCGCTTGACTGAGGATTGTTGCAACTTGCGTTTTGCCAACACAAAACTGCTTGGCTGGCTTTGGAAGTTCTGGTGGCTCTTCCCTGTATTTTCAGCTTACTGGGAGCAATTTCTCTTCCAGAGTCAGCTTCAATCTCCCAGAGGCCATGGTACAGTACCTTTTTTTTACTGAAACCCTTGGGAAGATAGGGCAATGTAACTAAGACAGAGCAAGTAAAAGCCAGACTGCCGGCTAGCTTTCTTGTGCATTACTGCCATTAACTGGTATTGTGGCACACCGTAGGCTGGTACAGTTGCCAAATTGTGCGTCGTAGACCTTTTTTGGAGTTTAGCACCTACATAGAAACTACTAACGTTGCACATTGCGCACATGTGATGCTTTTGTCAAAGGCATTAGGCTACTAATTAGGTGGTTAAATTTGGGCATTGGGCAGCAGAAAACTGTAATTCTGAGGTGCCTGCATTTGCAAGGTTCCTTTCTCATTTGTTCATATGGAGAAATTAAAGAGACTGAAAACGAGTGTTCGTAATTCTGAGGTGTCTGCAGGCCAGTGTTCCACTGTACATGTATAATTTTGTGAAATTAAAAATGTACTTGTGTGTTTTGTAAAGTTGTGTAGGGCAGTGAATCAGATTGTGCAGCACATTCTCCATATCTTCCTTCACGTCTCTTTCTTGGTTTTCCTTGCTAACACTCCTTTTCTTTCTTCCTTTTATTTTCGTCTTTTCAGCTCTCAGCTAACATGGCTGGTTTGCCAGTGACTGTTCAGTGTGTCACGTTGCCGTGGCAAGATGAGCAGTGCCTCTATCTCATGCAAGAACTGGAGGACAGCTTGAAGGAAGTGGAGAAGTGCACGTGAACTGCAATGCACACTCCTACCACTTGTTTGACTTGACTGGCAATGGCAATGTCTGAATGTAGTCTATACATACTGTATATATGTTGTGAACTACGGTTTGGCTTTGCGGAGTTAGAGTGCAATGCAACTGTGGCAATGTAGATGTACTGTATTACTCATTTAAGTTTTTGTCCATGTAAGTGCTGTAATCGCATTATGTTTTGTACACATACACTTTTCATTGTTTTCAATGGCTGACCTTCTCAGGCGTAGCAGCAAATATTTGTATAAAACAATCTCCCATTCTGTCATGTTATTAAGACTGTAGCATGAGTGTGCCTGACTCTGCACAACCTTGTACAGAGCACCTGGGCACTTGTCACTCATGTGAGACTACATAGATCTTTGTAAATTTGGTGCAAGATTAATTTTGGTACATTTGCTTCAACTACAGAGATCGAGACTACGGAAATTTATCATGCATAAAATACAATGTGATTACAGTGATTCGTTATTCCATTTTCACCCTTAGTTGCGTATTTTCATTTGTATAAAGGGGTATTGGCAAGCTGTACAAACAAAAGTGCTGTTCCCAGTTTGAACTGAGGACCCTAGGCATGTAATTATACGTATGTGACCAGCCCATTGCTATTGTTCGATGCCTGGCCAATCAGCTACCGGAAAAATTAAATTTATCAAAATTGCCTAAGTTTGGTACTAAGTATAGATTAAAAACCGAGGCCGAGACTTTTAGTCGGCTTAGAATTTTTCACCTGAATGTGGCATCGCGAGCCGAGTTGCACATGGTTAAAAGAGCTTCAACT
>JAOWAW010114234.1:0-13287 GCA_028565695.1 Nicola tetela
CAATACACTATGAGAGGCTGCCAGCCCTAATAGTGGGCTTACTTCCAAAGTCTATGCATATTGTGAAGAAGCCTACACTTTACTTTCTCTGCTGACAGAACAAAGCTGTGACTCCTATAACATACCCCTTTTTTCACTTGAAATATCACCTCTGGTCCTTGACGATCTGTTCTGAAAAGTTTCGTCACTTTTGTTGTTCTACTACTTTGGAAAAAAATAACAGAATGTGTCTTGAACTGACCCTTTCCAATGGCCCTTTCCAATGGACCATATTCAGAATTATGCTGGACACGAGGTTCAGGGCATTGCCACTGTTGTTGACGATAGGCCAATAATGGCGAAACCCAAAGCTGCTTGGGGTTTTCTCTTCAAAGCGAACAAGAGAAACCTTAGAATACCATGAGCTTGAAGTATAATCTAAGCTTCAGAGGATGCACATGTCTTTCAAAAATGAAATAGGAACTTATGGAGGAGCAACTGAGACACTAATTTGGCTTCTCGTTTCTGCCATAGGCCCGCCGACTTGACAAGTGTGCAGTCTCCACAGTGTTTTTCACAGCCACACTGCTGTACTAATGCGCTTGTGAGTAAGATTGCTAAACTTGTGTTAGAAGATGACGTTTCAGAAAGCTTTCATCCTGTCATCCTCTTTATGCTATAAGTATGCTCTCGTTTCCAGCCAATTTTCCACCCCACTCTGAGAATCTTGACACCGCCTGCCAAGGACTCATGACGCAAAGGCACAGGGCGAGTACATCCCAGTTTACTAGTACTCTGGCTGCAGCGGAACTTTAATCTACCTTAGCTCTATGTTTGAATGGGCCAATAACAACCCTCCCTCCTTTCTTATCCAATGAATTTTCCCCACTGGAAAAGCGTGCCTGAGCGAGCAATCCTCAAATGGTGAGGGACAAGATTTCTACTGAGCAGTTTGGTACTGCATTTCTATGTACTTGTCGATCTTTCCTGAAGTCCAGCTGGTACTCTTGAGTGGAGCCCACTTTACCGCTTGCAGCAAGAACGGAGATCTGATAAGGAGGGCAGGACAGAAAAGAATCACTCAGAAACTGCTTGATTGTTCTTGATACTGAAACCTCCATCTGCATACCAACAGCTGCCTATTGCCACCGTGACTTCCAGCTTTCTGAGTCAGATTCGCGTGGAAGACATGGAAAAAGAAGGCACTCTATAGTGCTAGGAGCCGTATTTGTTTATTCCATGTATGGGCACACAGCGAGATCCCAACAGAGCATGCTGTGGAACGAATAACCGTCAGAGCTCTAACAAGACCTGGCAAAAATTGGTAAGGAAGAACAGAATTGCAAGCTAACACTATGTTCCATACTAGTGCAAACCAAGGAGTGCACTGAGCCTCGTTTCCAGACAATAATTCTGAATAAGGTCTATTGGCTTTCATACTTCTTTGTACAAGAAATCCCCTTTTTAGATTTAGTTTTTGGGAATGTCTAGTCCTATTAGCTTATCCAATTTTCACATATTTGGACAGGGGTTGAGCTAAAAGATCTATTTTCAATATAACAATTACTTGTTCAAGTGAGACTATGTTGAGCCACCTTAAATTAATTGTTGTCTTTACCCTCAACTATGGAATTCTCCATACATAATCATTTTCTCATTTGCAGACCAGCTTGGAGTGCACAGCAGACTCAAATTTGCAGCTGTGGCCTACTCCATTGATCCCTAACTGATCCGGGATGTTCTTAGCCTAATAGCTCCACCACATCATGATGTTGGAATATTCTTAGCCTAATACCTCCACAACATCATGCCGTTGGGGCGAAGTCTTGCACAGCAGTGTAAAAATGTGACAAAGAAAGTGGCAAATCAAAAAGTGGCAAATCATCACTCCCACCCCAAATCTAATTTTGTACTTATCCTTACTCTGGGTTCCACTCTAGTTTCACGCTGCCAAGTATTATTTCACACTGATAGTTCACAAATTTTGAAATCTAATTTCACATTGGGTGGCACTGATATGGGCAAGAGGCCACTGAGTGTGCTTCACGCAGCCCACACTGACGTATGCAGGCCATGACCAAAACAAAATGGTGCACCATTGACTACACCCCCACACTGATGCAAGTGTTCCTTGCCGTTCAAGCAAGACATGGTGTCTGCAGTCTTTTCAAACAAGTTTGCCGAATACTATACCCAACTGTAACAGTTTGGATATTATGTGCGAGGGAAAGCGCAGCAGAAAAAATCAGCCCTTGCTGAGAGGAGTCTTTTCTTTCACAGTTCACGGCTGTCTACCTCAGAAGTGGCTGATTCACTGAAGGCAGTCTCTCTCCCCACAAACTCTTGACCATGAGCATTTAATTCTCCTTCACTAAGCCAGGTATAGCATTAGTCTTTCAGCTCCTAGATATAGGCAAGTGGTACGGGATAATACCTGTGACGAAATGAAATCAACAACACAATTCTCGAGCGCAGCACCCGACACTTGTGAAAGCAAGAAATTTCAAAACGGGGCAGCCAATAACTCCAGTATGGGATCAAGACTTGCATAGCACTTCCAGAATGCTCCAGTGGCTCCCAGTGGAAGGCTTTACATATAGATTCATAGCCAAGCCAGAGATCAAGAGCAGCATATCACAACCCAAGCAGCACAACGGTGAGGGTTGTGATGCAGCTGGCCACGACTGAGTGTTGAGGTTATGAATGCATTTCTCACAACCTTGAAGTGTGTGGGTAAGGGGTTGTAATTTGCAGACTGCATGTGGGTAAGGGGTTGTGAATTGCAACGAATAGGTATTTTTATCAAATAGCACTATTCTACTACATGAGTAGCAATGAATACTTGAATATTCTCAAATAGTTAGACCACACATCAAGTCAATGGCAAAACGGAATTGATTCAGAGAAAGGCAACAAAAAAGATGTGATGGTTAATACAAAACTTCAAAAATTAAAATCAGGAAGGTCGGGATAAACCTCTTCCTCCTCCAACGTGGACTATGTATCAATAACCTTTGGAGCATCCTGAGCTGCTTCTGTCTTCACAACTGGACCATTTTTGTTGACCTTTATCAGCTGAGTGATTCAGCTCCATGCTTGTCTGCAACTGATCTTTTAGGAGAAATTACGACTATTACTACAACCAGGGATGCGCATGCATCCACAAATATTTGGGCTCCTGAAAAGGTTCGAACACAGATGTCCTATTCGACCTATTCAAATATTCAGATATTCGTTGCAACACTAGTTGTGATTTGCAGATTGCACATAGGTAAGGGGTTGTGATTTGCAGATCGTGTGTGGGTAAGGGGTTGTGATTTCCAGATTGTGCATGGGTAAGGGGTTGTGATTTGCAGATGGTGTGTGGGTAAGGGGTTGTGATTTGCAGATTGCACATGGGTAGGGGTAGTGATCAGAAATTCACAACCTCGATCTTAGGAGATAGGCAGTTTGTATGGGTGACATCATGTGAGTTGTAAGAAAACTTGTTCAACTAAGAATTCCTACCAGTTTCACAAGTTTTTCAAAAGTGACAGTAAGAAAAGCTCCCACCAAAGACACAGGTTGTGCAGGTGAACCTGTGGAAACGCCATCTCCCTCTCATTACTCTTCTACTTGTCAGTCAACTATTGTGTGGAAACCCATTTATGTTTGTGCTACTTCATAGTACTGTTTTCACACCATAAAGCTGCTCTGAACAGCTGCGAATAGCTGAGGTCTCAGTCTTACTTCAGCAAAAAATATGCATTATGACTACGAGTTCAATCCAGGGATGAAACAAATATATTGAATGTTTGAATGCATGATTATTTGTTGGGCCTTTGATTAGAAATGAACTTGGAATATTCAGCAAAATTCTTGGAATATTCAACAAAATTATCAAATTAATATCAAATATTCAAACAGAACTATACAACAGTTGTGTACATCAGATTTCAGAACACAAGTGCCATTCATAGCAGGCAAAGAAACTGTATTCAAGTGTGTTCTAAACATTGAAATGATGATGTAGGCCTCCAAAAGATGAAAAGCTGAGAAACGGAGCAGGTGCTACTTGAGCAAAAAGTCACCATACTGACATGCATAAAAATAGGCCTTCAATCCAAGTGGACCACTTATATGTAACTTTGTGCTATATTCATGCTATCAACAAAACACAGTTGCCTGCTACTTTTGCTTTGGGACAGTCTCTGCTGATTGATGTGCACTGCTCTAGCCATTTGTGCTGTTTCATTTTGAAAGTATCAATATTCCCTCACTGCGACAGTGGTAATGTGCTCATTCATATTCGTACCACTGTATACTAGCAGGTATATCTGATACTACTAATACACACAGTGAAACCTGTCCTTTCAGCCACCTGGGAATTAAGGCCATCTGAGAATTAAGGCCACTTCTCTGCAGTTCCTTCTGTACACTAAACACACTGTGAAACCTGGGAATTAACTTATTTTAAAGCCACCCGAGAATTAAGGCCACTTTTTTCCAGTCCTTTGAGCAGGTTTCACTGTACCCGGATTTACCTGAATAGAATATATTTGACCAATTTGTTCGATAACCTTAGATAATTCAAGCTACTAGTTTCATTCCTACTTCAATCCCGAGGTCGAGTGCATGAGCGGCTGTGACCAGCTCATTTAATTAATTTCGGTGCAGGTTGAGTGAGTGGCCCAGAGCCATTTGCATATTTGCCCAGGTGATCATGAGGATCAAATGCAGTCAACGTCATAAGAACGACCGGACAAAACATTTTCTAGGGATCTTACCTGTCTCCGAGAGGCGCCCGTACGTTGAAGTATCGGTTCTCATCGTTCTCTCTGCCTATCTTGACATGAAGCCGACGCCAGCACTGTAACAAAGCTTGATAAGCACAAGAAGAGTTCTTGCAAACGAACAAACAGCTCCAGCGGCAGCCGACATGTTCTGACGTCTTGGTCTCTATGTTTCAAATGCTTTTGATCCGCCGCCGCCAACACTGCTGCATCGCGGAGCAACTCGTCCGAGAAGTCCGGACACAGGAGTCGAATCAGATCGCGAAAGTCTTCAAGAGTTAAGCAAAGATCTTCGAACTGCTTGGCCCATGTGGCAAAAAGTTCTTTTAGTAGGGCCGTAAAGCAAAGCCGGTTGTAATGGGTTTCGCTCACCCACGCCATGGGAGCACAAGATATGTGTCCTCCTTTGCCGGCCATTAGGAAGTAGTTTGCCAATAGGTTCCTGAAGTCGGTGGGTTCACTTTTTTGGCGTTTAGTGGAGAAATGGCGAATTTGACAATGCTGCGCCTCTACAACTCTTTCAAGCGCATTCCGGATGTAAGGCACGCTATTAGCGATAAACGTTTCGCCTGCTCGTTGCAAGTCCCGCAGTCTGTGGTAGCGACTGGTTGGCCGACGTTCATTCCCTTTGTCTGTCATACCGTGCACTCCTCTGTCGATCCAGAACTTCGCAAATGGTTTCGGCCTCGGAATGAAGACGCAAATTCACCCTATCCGGTTTCACGAACTATACGATATTTGCAGCACTCAGAGTTACTGGCCTCTGCTCGAAGAAGAAGAGTTTGAACCGAGGACCAGTCGTTCATGTCCGGCACCAATACGAGTTTTTACTACTCTTTAGTACCTTGCGGTGAACCGCCATCATGCGAGAGGTGTTGCAGGACGAGATGGTTGCCCCTGGTCTTCGCGACTCAGCCTCAAACACATGCAGTTGCAACTTTAAGCCATCTAGTTCGCTAGCTGTGTCAGTACTAGCTCTCAGCCGGCCGGACTCAACCCAATATGCTATTAGTACTACCGGTACTACAGACCTTATATGCCTATTTTGCTTTTCCGCTCTCTCCGACATATCCGAGGTGGGTGCCTGGGGCAACTCTGTTAATTATGATATCTTTAATAAAGAGTACATCAACACAATATTATTGATTTTAAATAGCCCGTGACAGTTAATCAGTGTACCTTTTGGTCGTTCAAATTTCTGGCCCCGGTTGGGTTGAATAATTTGATAAGTTTAACCATCCGTCTGGTTTCCATAAGACGTACCGTCTGAACTAAAGTTACTTTGAAGTTTAAAATTCATGCCCTGACTTTGTCTAATTTTAAAGTTCAATTTTCGTGCCATCACTGAAACTTTAAAGTAGGCATTCATTTCCATTTCAACATTCGCTTTGAACTTACACGATTACATGTGCGCTCAACTTTCATTTTCATTTTTCTTGCTGTTACAAGTTGTAACAGCTACAACATTTTATTCTTCACTGGCGACTTCAGCAGTAAGCCTGCGGTTTACCACGAGGTCTCTCACAATGTCTTCGTGATTGCTGAGACAAGACATTGATGAGCAATCGATCAACTGTGGCCCTGCAATGCCTAAAGTAGCCAAACCAGACGTCGACAGCCGATCGATTAATCGGTAGGTAGCAGCCGAGTTGAGGCCTCACTGATAGTGAGTTGAACGAGTGCTTGTGTTTCTTTCTTTCACTCTCATTGCCACAGAGTTTCCCCGGCTAGCCTACGGCCTGCATGACTGAGCCACAACGAAACAGCTCTGCGTGGGCACGTGCCAGTCCAACGGTGCATTGTTGCTGCTATGTTGCTCATGTGCTGTTGTTGGTTTAGGTTCTATGTATACGTGTCACTGAGTAATCAGATTATTTTTAGCCCTTCTTCAACGGCCCAAAAGCAAGAGACCACACCTATAAAGTGTCCTATACTAAACTTTTTTTTCCCCGCCACAAGTAGGATGAGTAACAGGCAGAGTTGTAGCCTTTGCCCGGCGCAAACGGTGCGTAGTTAACTGCAAGTTGGTGTTATTGTTGTTTGTAGTGTTTTGGTGATATATTACTTACACTCTCGCCTAGCAACAAACATAGCACGTACCCACGCACGTCTTCAAAGACAGCACACATTGGAGCTGATGGTGCCACACACCGAAACGTGCTTATTTGCAATAAACCAAGTCTTCACTCACTCCACATCTCTAGAAACTTTGTGTTTCACCTAATCAATCCTGGCTTGGTTATTACAATCCAACTCACCAGTCATAAGAAAGAAGCACTGGCACTGGACCAGAGGAAAGGAAATTGGTACTAGAGGGTAGATGTTGTTCGTACAGTCGAAGTCGTGGCTGAGGCTGATAACACAGAGGTTAAAGCAGACATGCACAGTAGTGGGTTCAATCCCCGGTTGCACTATGCATGCTCGAATTTTACCCTTTCTCTGGTCTAGTGTCAGTGCTTCTTTCTAATGACTTGGATATCCAAGGATGGGCCTCATCGTGCAGAACTTGAAAGGTTAAACAAGCAGGCTGAGGCAAAAGCAATGGGCTCCACATATTTATCCAGGGTCGGCACATGCACATTCCCACAATTTACAACTTACTACACTGGTGGTATGCATCAGTCTGTCAGCGTGAGAGAGAGGAGTAGTGTTGACTGTTACCGATTGCCACGCACACTGTCTCTAACGGTTATATGTGGCATTGTGCTAAAACTTTGTTGTTTTAGACATTCAGGTTTTTGTTTTTCCCTTGGGACTGTAGTGATCTTTCAGGTCCAATATATTAGCTCACTTAACTGCGATGAGCATGGGCAACAGTTACTGAACTTAGTTCATTCAGCTACATTACTGGCTGCATTTTAACAGTACAGCCCGCTGTTCAGTCTGTGCACATGCAAACCTGTTGGATGCAAGCGATTTGATGTTCCCTTGGAGCTGACTATTTCAATTCTCAAGGGCACCAACGAGTACACCACTTCAAAAATGAATGCTGTCAACTCAACTACTTCTTTGTGAACGCTTGTGGATATTAACATCAATGACTAAGTCAATGCACTGTCTAAGATAATAAGCCACCAAAGTACAAGTGTATGTCATCACCACAGTGCAGAAGAAACAGAAAAGAGTTTCACAATCGGGAGTTTAAAATGTAGAAGGAAAAGAGAGTGAGGTGAGACCTGAAAATTAAAACACTGCCTGACAAGTCAACCAGTAGCATAGGCACATGTATTACCAGAAGAACAGATATTTGGTTAGCTAAAAATATTACCTTGATTGTACCTTTATACAGTAAGCAACTGAAGTGTTGATTGCAACACTGCAGCAACTTGTGGATGTTGGATTTTTCAACCGACAAACTGGGCACACCAAAGAGACTCTGAGACAGAAGACTGTGTTTGCTCTTCTCTTAAGCCATCTTAGATCATTGTTGAAGTGAGTTCTAACTCATTAGGTCAAAAGTACATCTTCTTGCATATTCGCAAACGTGTGGAACAGATAACTGGTTTTCGAGGTGGTGCAGGTTGTGAAGATTGTGACTTCTGTAATTGCGGGTAATAGCAATGGCATTTATACGCTGGCTGTGGGTATACTACGTGGATGCTTCGTACCATTCCTGTCACCACGTCTTCACTAGTATCCACCTCACAGAACACCCCTGTTTCAATCCAGCCCTGTACATAAATTTAAGAAAAAAATGGTTGAACACATATGGGTTATCAACAGCAATTAGAATGCCTCATTTCAGATAAGCACTCTACACATCTATAAAAATTTTGGCTGAACTTAACTTGCAATGAATATCAACAAGCATCATGCTGCCAACTTGCAACAAAGAAGACCATAACGACAATATAAAGACAGTCACTGCACCAAACCCTTTAGTCAGTTGAGTATCATACGACCCATGCGCACGCGCACGAGTGCACGCACACACACGCGTGCACGCACACGCACGCACACACACACACACACACACACACACACACACACACACACACAATGTCATAGTCTGCAACCACTGACTAAAAACAAGTTAACAAAAGTGAGCAAAGAGTGCCCATGGATGCAAACTCACAACAGGCACAACCGTCCAGATAGTCAAAACGCACGATTGAGGAGGTGTAGAACGGCATCTGGTGACTCGTTCTGTGCAGTTCTGGAACATACACATATGCAAGCACAACAGTCAAAATATAGGAAAACACAAAACACATTACCACAGCAATGTTACAATGCAAGACACACTATTGTGAGGCAGTGTACAGACATAAGGCCTGAGTATATAGGACTTGTAGGCTGCAAGTACACATAATTATTATTATCATAAAACCAGTCTGACAACTATAGTAAAGCAGTACCAGTATGGAGGCAAGATACCCCACCATACAGCAAGATACCCCACCACACAGCGAGATACCCCACCACACAGCGAGATACCCCACCACACAGCGAGATACCCCACCACACAGCGATATACCCCACCACACAGCGATATACCCCACCACACAGCAATATACCCCACCACACAGCACCATCTGAACTATTCATACACACATGCATACCAGTAATCACTGAGCCACCACATACGCTCCATCATTCATGTTGGTATTAACAGAGCACTCCAAATAGCGCCAGCATGACTCAGAGATTGTTTAAGCTTTGGACTTAAATGTGTTCAGACTAAGACACCCTTGTTCAGGGACTGGTCACATTGTAAGCTTCGGGGTCTGCCCTCTGTCTGGTTTACATCAGTGACTCGTTGCCTAGTCACCATCACAACTGTTGTCTCCGTATCAAAAACAGGAAAAAACAGTTTTCAGAGAACACTGCCATCAGTGCCACTGAAAATTCTTTTGGTATTACCACAAAGTACTGGCATTCAGTTGACCTACTTAGAAGTTACATAAAAGACCCTTAATACAATCTAAAATGTTTCAGAACAGCATTGTCTTCAGAGCGGTCCCTCATCTTCACCCATGAACAACTGTTTAAAGGTACAGACTATCAAGGGAGTGTAAAAGACATCTATGGACTTTTGAGTAAGCAGGTACTAAGCACCCATGTATGTGAATCACAATTGCTCTGTCTTGTGCATTTCTGTACATGTCTGTACATCAACTTACAGAAAACAGGAAGCCACTTCGCCCAAGATGTCGAATAGATGGTACCAACTGCCACAATCCAAAAAGCAAAAACATCCTTAAAATGAACGCTTTGGCGTTAGCCTCAACCAGAGTTAACATACGTACCCAATTGCTAATAGTGCTGGTCGATTCAACATGTTGCACATGTGTGCACAACCTCATTCACCTAGCTATCATGGCACCCCAATGCTCATAGTCAGTTTTGCACATGAAAACTGTGGACACGATATAGCATCGTGTGTCTGGTGCACCGATCGAATTAGCAAGTGGGTTCAAATATCCGGTACCCTTCCAGCTCTTCGGAATTATATTTATCTTGCAGTGTTAGCCAGCATAACCTCAGTCACTTCAGGTGTACATGGAAGGCAGCCAAAGACACTTGGTTTGCTCATCCTTTCCCCTTCCTCACACACCTCACACACCTTGCACACCTTGCACACCTCACACATTCCTCCTACCTTTCTGATCTCTTAGGTTCAAAGCTATGAGAAGAGAAGCTATATGCTGCTTGGTGCTGCTAATGTCGCCTCCTCCAGACGAACAAGCAATGATGGGGACAGCGTCCCCTACATAAACATTCAAACAGGAAGCTGAAGCCCCCAAACACATGCTACCTGCCCTCCTTTGGCTGAGGGTGCAGTTGTAGCGTTTTCTTCAGCCAACTTGCTGCATACTGTATGTTGTGCACTCCCTAAATATTACATAACCCGATCTAACGCAGTTGGCCTTATGCATTGGTATAATACATTTTTTTGTTAGCATAATATGATGCTCTCTTGGCTCTTGAAATTCAATATAAATGTTGAACTGCTCTGTGAGTCATGGCAATTCAATATAAATGTTGAACTGTTCTGTGGGTCATGGCAAAGACCCCAAAGATTGTCTTTTTCTTGTGGTTTACGGCATGTTAACATCACTAAAGGCAAGATGTGACTGTCTTAAACCCGAAACATTTCACAGAGTGAATTCATATTATTATATATGTAACTTGATACAAAACTGCACAATGTGTGTACATCAACTACTCACACACATACTCCTGGATTTACACTGCTAACAAAATCCGCTTATAATAATATTATAAACTTATCACTTACAGGTACAATGGTATTTGTTGATCGATTGACTTGGTCAACCTTCTTGCTCACCTATTGCAGCAGACAAGGAACTTGACCATATCCTGCTATACTGCTCACTTAAGGAGCTTGAGCCTTATGATACGACAAGCACAGCATGTCATAGTAGCTGCTCTCATAGCACAGCATGTCATAGTAGCTGCTCTCATAGCACAGCATGTCATAGTAGCTGCTCTCATATACACGGCAAGCACAGGATGTCATAGTAGCTGCTCTCATATACACAGCAAGCACAGCATGTCATAAAAGCTGCTCTCATACACACGACAAGCACAGCATGTCATAGTAGCTGCTCTCATATAAATGCTAATATTATAAACAACCAGTATCTTACGATAAAGTCATGCCTATGCCACACCACATTAAAACATAAAGTCCATGTTGGAAGAAGGCAGTGGCACATGGAGTGGGCCTCTGAGAGATGAATAAAGAAGAAGAAGAAGAAGAAGAAGAAGAAGAAGAAGAAGAAGAAGAAGAAGAAGAAGAAGAAGAAGAAGAAGATGGTGAGAAGGTACACTTGAGATTACAAATTTTGACAAAGCCATAAAACCTCGAAAATTAGCAAAACTTATAGTGAAAATTGTCAAGAAATATGTCACGGTAGTTACCTCTGTATGAGAAATATTAAGGCTCCAAATCTGTGTTTGTTGCACGTCCATGAGATTTTTTATGGCAAACACCTGCATAGAACAGGAAAACAACTTCCCATGTCATTTATTTGTACTCTAGTTGTGGGGAAAATCTGCTCTCTTAGGCATATAGATGATGAACAAGTATTCATCCTCACCTGTCTAGATGCATTCAAGAACATTCAAGTAGCATATTATGATCACATAGCTACAAAGTACTCGAATGAGATAACCAAAAATAATTGGTTACGCTGATTATTTTGCAAGTGCTTACTTTGTAAAACTGATTATTTTCATCAGACAAGTGTACAACTAAAACTTCTGTGTTCTACATTTAGAGGTCTTAAATTAATTGGGGAGGCTTCACCTACTTCAGTAGAGCTATGTCTATATGGTACCATGTAAAGACATGCAAAAGACCTCGATTAGCCAAAATGTGCTACTGGCCAATGCACGTCAAAGATAGAATTCATTTACCATTTATACACTTTATCATGCCTGATCAAACAGCCACTTGGTGTGCTGTATATCTACTTCACTCAGTTACCGTTCAAGGATAAGCAAGATCATAGTCAGCAACAAAATATCAAAGCTTGCCAAAGAGCTGAGAATGCTAGTTATTGAAAACGGGAATCAACATATGCTTTCACTAGTTAAAGTTTCAACTCACATCATCTTGTGATTCATTTAGCTTCTTAATCATTGTGCCATGATCAGTGACAGTCTTCATCAATGATGGAATCTGAACAAAAATGAGAGTTTTCAAAGGTTCTCACAGCATAAATGCACACAGAACGAAGGGAGGAGAGTGTATGGAACAAGACCGGTGAATGCCCTGCTACAGCAAAAGGCATGGCCAACAGGAAGACACCCCAACCCCCGCCCACTAGCCATATTATTTTCAATGGCCCTTTAAGTGCAGTGAATGGTGTGTATGCACATGTGTGTGAGTGCATGTTGTGAAACGCAGATGACCAAACTCTTATCGCAAGTCTGGGAGGGCTTCTTTTCATGACAGATTTAGGTCCCTTCCTGAGCAAGCCTAACACTCCGACAACACCCAACAAACCGAAGTTACTTGCAGTGGACAAATATCTTTGGCAAACTTACTTTCAGTGAGTGGATGTATTCGCTCAACGTTGTTATGTACTCCTCCAATTCACTGAGCTGTTTAAAACACAAAAACGCATCAACGGAATCTCATTCTTTAGTTTTCTTTTTAGAGGCAAAACTCCACAAAAGTCCACAATAAATAATGAAAGCAAAGCACTTAATGGAAGACAAATGGCTGTACCTATTGGGATGGCAAGTCTGAAAGGTTTTGCTTCATGTTAGGTCAAGACTATTGTTTCGGTATTCCCACTATTACTACCCCTTTCCATGCATGTATGCCAATCCTTGGGTTTGAGATAGTGATAAAAATGATTTGCAGCTGCTGTGACTTGGCATCATGATTTGATCAAAGGTAAATTTAGTGCAATAACTGTGAAGAGAGAGTGAGACAAAGAGGGGAAAGGAAAGAGAATGGCAAAGGTGAGTGACAAGGAGAAGAAGGTAAGAAGAAGAAGAAGAAGAAGAAGAAGAAGAAGAAGAAGAAGAAGAAGAAGAAGAAGAAGAAGAAGAAGAA
>JAOWAW010114256.1:0-13283 GCA_028565695.1 Nicola tetela
TCTTCTTTCAGGGTTGAGTCGGACCGGAAGTGTTGAAATAGGAAACCGCACAATCCTCACAAAACGGAACTAGTACACCTGCAGAAATCGAAAATCAAGAAACCAAAAATCAAAAATCAAAAGGTAGGCAGTATATTGAAAGAGAGTTGCCCGAAATCAAAAAATCGAAAATCAAGAAACCAAAAAATCAAAACTCAAAAGGTAGGCAGTATATTGAAAGAGAGCTACCCGAAAATCAAAAAAATCGAAAATCAAAAATCAAAAATCAAGAAATCAAGAATCAAAAATCAAGAAACGAAAAATCAAAATCAAAAATCAAAAGGGTAGGCAGTATATTGAAATTGTGCCTCTTTTTCTAGGTTTTCTCTCAGAGTTGGTTTCTCTCCACTCAAGATCGAGTTTGGAGCATATTTCCTTCCATTCCTTGTCACATTTTGCAACAGTTTTTTACTCTGATAGTGAACGTATGAAAGCACATTGCGCAAGTCTCCGTCTGGAAATATGATATCAAAAATTTTGTAGATGTAATAAGGGTAGTAACATCGATTGCCCTGCAGACCAAGTTCTTCTCGAATCCGCAGTACTTCACAGAAGATCATTTTACCCTTATGAAGAAGATCTTCTGGAATACGAGGGGGTCCAACATCCGTAAAACTTGATATGATAAGGGACGTATTTTTATTCAACTCGGTGCGACCGACCTTCTTCAGCATAGTTCAACAATCATCACCAGTGAGGTCTTTTTTATCATTTTGAATAATTTCACGGAGCTCATCCAAAACATATTCCTTACCGAGTTCTTCAATCGATTCCATCCCTAAAATGTGAATAATCCAGAAACGGTAGTAACCAAGGGGATCGAAATCCTTGATCTTTTTACGATTGTAACATTGGAGTTCACATAAGTAGGTAGCAGACCCTTCTCGAACTACTCCGCACTGAGGGCAGTACATACACGCACATGTCTAAATGAACGTGCACTGCAGTACACTCACGTGAGCAGGGACTGCGGGGGCAGAATCCAGTCAAATCCAGTCAAAACAGCACAGTAAGAACATTCGCGATGTTCATGCGAGTCCATAAAAACACCGCTCTGCAGGTGTATGTAAATGAAAGCACCTACTGCGGCCGTCCGGCTGGCTCAAGATCTCCTCTGATTCCTTTTCAAACTCTTCCTTAATCTTCTTCCATTCTTGATCACATTTCTTACGAGTTTTCTCACTCTGCAGGTGTATGTAGGAAAGCACCCACCTCTGATCTCCTTCCAGGATTTCATCGAATACCTTGTAGATGTAGAAAGGGTAGTAACATCAATTGCCACCTAGGTTAAGCTTTTCTCGAATTCTAAGCAGATAACAGAACCTTACTTTAGTTGTCTCTATAGCCAACTCGTCAATGGGAGGATAGTCGGCTTTTGTTAACCACTTTAATATCTTGGTAGTGTTTTTATATAGCCTACTTCGTCCAAGCTCCTTCAACCAGCGTCTGCAATCATCAACCCGAGGAGCGCTAATTTTATCACGTTTCACGAGACCTTTTATTTTCTCCGACAAGTTGAAAGCATCACCTAGTTCACCCACAGACTCCCCACCTAAAATGCGAATGATCCAGAACTTAAAGTGCTTGAGAGGATCGTAGTGAGCTCCCTTTGTGAACTGTCTTTCTTGAAGGTAAGGACAAGGCCCCTCTATAGTCATTCCGCACTTAGGGCAGTAGTAGTAGTAAGAATCATCATACCAAACCAAATCACAGCCACACTTTTCACAACGCGTGTATGAAACACGTTCAACAGGTTGGCACCGTGGGCAGTAAATTTCAACCTTGTTGAAATCATAAGCCAAATCTTTTTGACGCTTACAAACACACGGGTCATCTATCACTTCAGCGAGCACACCATACGGATCATTCAAAGATGGCATTATACAGTACTGTTTCATTAGTTTAATTGGAAAATTCTTAACCCTTAATTCTTTCAAGGTTGCTCATTGGCACCCACGAGTTAAACTTTGAGGAGTAGCCACGCCATTTCACAAGGACCATACCATTCCTCTTGTCTCTCCTTAGAATTTTTTCAATTCGAAACACATCTTAAGTAGTCTTCTGCAACTCGGCCTCATAAAATGAGCCGTCTGTTTTCTCTCCATCATAGTCTTCTAGCTTGTATGTCGCTGGGTGTGTCATCTGCACTCAATATATTTTGAAGATCTCTTCTCTCCATCTTGGTGTGTAACCCTTCTCAAACATTGCCTTCTTCTTACTGATACATACATTATCACCAACTTTGAATTTAGGTGGCTGAATACTCTCTGAAGACATATCGCCATATAAGTTTCTATAGACCTTTCCCTCATTCCTCATCAACAAGGCTTCCTTGGGACTCATCTTGATGGTTCTATGGTACTTAGCATTGTAAAATCCGACAAGGATATCGAGAATGTCCAAGTATCGATGAGTATTGTTAGCACTAAAGTACTTCCACATCTACTCCTTGAGGGTACGATTAAACCTTTCCACAACCACTACTTTACCTTCATTGTGAACACTGTACATCTCCATATCATGATCTTTCAACCATCCTCAAAACGTCCTGTTGTAAAACTCAGTGCCCTGATCAACCCACAACTTTGTTGGCTTCCTTCCACTAGTTTTGATTAGTTTCTGGAATGTATCACTGATGGTCTTCCCTGTCTTATCTTTAATAGGAACACTCCAAGCATACTTGCTAAACAGATCAATAACGTTCAACAGATCCTTGAAACCCTTGTTTTCCCAACTACTCCATTGCATGTCTACTAAGTCAGCGCTTCAAATGTGATCAATTCCATTGGCAATCACACGCCACCGTTTAAACTTCCTTCTGACAGGCTTATGCAACTCAACAGCAAGTTGGTCCTTCCATTTGAGAGCAGCTTCACTGCGAGCGCCACCACCAACACGAACCTGCGCAAGCACTGCAAACTCGTTAATCAACTGCTCGTTTGCTTCTGGTTTCGAAAAGTCGAGAAGGATGTCTATCATGGGTCTTCCCTTAGACCGCTCCAAGATAAAATAACACACATAATAACTACACATAATGGAACAAACATCTTGTATGTGGCTATCGCTGTAAACAAGACCTTTACCAGAAGTTTTCATATAGTCAACGACTACATCACTCGGCTGGACACCGAAGCTATCAAAGTACTCCACATCATTAGAATCCGGTTGGTTAACGACACGCACCCAATGCGTACCACCACTGTCCAAATAATCTTGAATGTTAATCACCAGAGTTTCATCACTGCTTATTGCCTTTGGTAGCATATCCTTACTGTAAACACCACGCAAGTTACCAACATCTTTTAAAATACATTCTATATCAAAATTTGATAGTGGTTCCAAATTTACAGGTACATTTGGAATTACATGAACATTTTCCTCAGAAATCCGCCATCTTTTTTTTACCTCATCCACGGCCACGTCTTGTACCAGGGAGTTGAAGGCCATGACCTGTTCCAGGAAGTTGCAAACTTTGATCTTGTCCAAACCTGAACATTTTACTGACCATTGGGGCGGCAATACCAGCGAGCATACTCGCACCTAATGGACCTAGCCCTCCTAACTTACTCAGTTGGGTTTTGGAAAGGCATATGTCAGTGCCACGGCCTGTTGCCTTTGCTCTTCGAACTTTGTTGATTTGAGTTGTGGTGAGCATCAACTGATCTGGGCCAGACAGTTGGCCTGCTGTGATAGTCACAGTGTAACACCTCGACCGGCTCGTACAGCCATAGCAAGACTTTGCTTTTGTCCATCTGTCAATGTAACACCATACGCCGAATAAACCATGGTTGTATATACTTAAAGAGATTTTTTACTTAGCAGCTGCCTTGTGGGTCACGCTGGAAATCGCCCCAGTAACAGCTGCCATCCCAAGTGCAGGAAGAACCTTCTTAGCTACTTCTTTCACAAGTGGTGCTCTAACTTTACCAAGGAGAGGTGCAAATAGACTGCTGAAAGAGCCACCCTGAGTTTCTGATCTACTGAGAAAGCACGGCTTCCGCTTATCACATGTGCTACACTGAGACTTAATCATTGGTCTACCATTTTTTGTCACAGCTGGTTGGGGCAAGACATCGCCAGTCTTTGCTCTACACTTAACACAGTAGGTTGCCATTATACCATGTACAATATTTTTCTTACACAATAACATCCATCTTCCCCATTAAGGCCATTCAGTTGGAGATACCAATCACTCAAAACAAGAGCATATGCATGGTAGTGTCCACCAAAATTAGCACTCAATGAGCAACGAATTTCAATATCAGCTGTGCCACCACGTAGCCTCTCTTTATGATGACTAACATTGAAAGCAAAGATTGGGAACAAACTGGCATAGTCCTCGACAGACACTTGACTCCCAGAATCAGTGTCATTGTACTTGCTGATTGCCTCTTGAAACATCATGTAAGCTCTCCCATAATTACGACTTGCTGGAGCAAAGCTCACATCCAACTCTCTATCAGGGAACCGTGTACTGTTAATCCAGCAAGAGATGCGGCTCAATGTGCCAGCGTCAAACACCATTGGGTTCGTCTCTTGATTACCATACTTGTTCTGCAGTTGAAAGGCAACGAAGATGTAGTTAGGCAGCTGTTTACTGCTGTTGGTCGTGACCTGCCATGCCACGCTTGTTTCAGTCTGTTGGTAAGAATTTCGATAGATTCTAACTTGTTCAAAGTACAGCTGGTGCATCGCACCGCTTACTAACTTTTACTCGAGGGCCGTCGCTATGGACAGAGTAGGTGTGACCTTTGGCATCCACAAGCTTATGTGTTTGATAACAAACTTCCCTGCATCGACGCCGTTCGCTTGCAAGATGTAATTGTTCGCCATCTCCCGGGTGAACTGGTACATGTGCTTAACACCAATGAACACAGTGTCAATGTCCTTGTGCGAACCAAAGATCTGTGAAAGGGGAAGCAACAAGCACGTGTCTTTCACTCCAGTTGTAACGGCTTTGCAGAGTACAAACCCTTGATTGTAACCTGGATTATCAAACTGTGGCGCAGCTAATGCAAGCGCAGCCCGAAACTTAGCTCTCGTTGTGTGTGCCCCATCAGCCCAAGTGCCATCAGCTACTACTGCATTATCATAAGCACTTCCGTATTTTCCTGAATCAACACCAGCCATCCCAGTATCCTTATACCACAGAATGTTGGTGGCACTGCTTCATCCATAATCATCGCTGTACGAAAGCAAGTTCATGATAGCACTTGCTTGAGGGAGAAACTCGTTGATCTCCTCGACCATGTTGTTATTCATATCATATTTTGACAAGTGAAACAAACTCCAACCACCATTAGTTAATGTAATCCCTTGAGCAGCATAGTTAGTGTCAGACGCTGCCACAACCAATCACCCGCGGATCTCCAACACAGCTTTATGTGGGAACAGGTAAGCATCCATGTCTCGGGTTTCTATGGTGTACTGCCCACCATCGGGCTTATTCATCTGGTTTGCATCACGTTGCTGGTACTCGACGTACTCAAACTCCGTGGTGCTCTTATCAATCATCGGAGGTTTGAACACTTGCCAATACGATGCAACAACATTGCTTGCTGTAGCCATGGTATATGAAATGTAAATATAAAAATTACGCAATCCTCTTAACACTCGAACCAACAAGAATGTTTGAAATAATAGCTCTGGAGTTGTCTGAGGGTGCAGTGTTTACGATATTTGAAAGTATCTCCTTCGACTTTTCAGTCAGAGCTCTTTTCACTTGGGGGCTTGTTGCCATCTGCTTTATAGTTTCTTTCACAGCGGGTAGAAGCCTCAATTTACTGGTTTTTGAGAGGGCTTTCTGAGCCAAGTCGCTACCCAACTGGTTTGCTTTCTGCATTGCCGCAGCCTGCAACTGTGTTGCAGCCAGCTTCTTAACATCAGCAAGGTTCGATACACCAAACTGCTCTTTAGCCACAGTCTTTGCAGCATCTTTTACTTTATTAGCAAGCAAGGCTTTCACATTAGAGATTTTCCAACGCATTGCTGGCTTTCTGGGTAGTATTCCTTAACGCCATCTTTGTGGCCATGGTGGCCAGTTTCTTTGCAGAGTTGAAGAGGTTCCCAAAAAGGGATCCACCAATGATCTTCCGCTTGTACAGTTGGTTCCGTTTGTAAAGCATGCCTATATTTAATGCAGATAATTTACGTTTGTTCCCACAAACTGATGTAGAATGTCGTCCACTCTCCATTCAGATTGATCTCATCCCCTGACTGATCAGTGATGCGGATAGTCAGCTGCGATATCATCGATTGCCTGTTGATGGGCAAGTAAATGAGATTTCTTGGCTGAACGTTCATCAAATACCCTGGGGGTACAGATGGGCTGAAAGAGTGGATGATGTCAGTTACCAAACCGTTGATGTAGGAACTGTTCACCACACTGCATCGAAGAGCAACACTGTTGATGCTTGTAATGTTCACAGCCTTGTCACTATCGTGATCACCGTTACCAGATAATAGCTTTGAGTCAAAGCCCAACACAGACCGCAGGTTGCCGCTCAAGTTCTCATCTCTTAAATCCACCTTATAGTTACCAGCGAGGGTGATTCGACTTCTCAGTGTATTGTAATTGGGAATGATGGTTATGTTATTTGGGTCATGGCCCTTAGCTTTAACAAGCCTCTTGATTTCTGCACTGATGTCTATGATGTTATAGGCACCAAGTGATACCTCTAAATCAATCCATACAGATCCATCACCAGTGGGACTGTACCTTAACTTGTTGTTTCCAATTCTACCAGTAGATTTGGCTGTGATATTATGCCAGCTGTACCAAATGTCAGCTGAGATCAGTGCCAACTCGTATGTTTTGGTGACATCCAACTCGATCGGAGGGTTGAAATAGACGGTAAAGTTTGATGAAGCTCCGGAGGCAGAGCTGGAGTCCAAGAACAATGTTGTTTGAAAAGGCATCCTATACATAGGTCTCATAAATTTTTTCATATTCCTTCTTTTTGATTATTCCGTCACTGTACAAACAATCCAGAATGGATACAATCTCATTGTTAATAGCTACCGAAACTTTCCCACCTTGCTTGGATCCAATTAGTAATTGCAGTTGATTCACCAGTTCATCAGACGTTTTGTAATACTGGATGGCCCCACCTGTGTGGGCCGGACCAGCCCTACCTGCTGAGTACTTCATTGAGCGAGCGTTAATGGGTAATCCACTAAGATCGATGAGCTTCGCAAAGGTCTCGAGTGACTGTGGGCTGTACTGTTTCTTGGTATTATAACGCTTTGTCAAGAGCTTGATCAAATCCCGATCCGCCTTACGAGACAGAACTTTCTTGCCATCCTTGTACGCCTCCACCTTGAAATCTTTCAGCTTCTCTGGGTCTATCCAAAGGTTGCCGAACATATTTTCAGTAGTTAGTTTGTAAGGGTTCTTAGACTTGATTCCTTGACCAGTTCTGGTTGGCACAATGTTCCACTTTATTGCTTGAATCAATAACTTGAGAGAGTCGTTGTAGTTGGAGAGTGTGGTTAATGTGTTCTGGTCTTCTGGCTTGAATGTTTTACCCCTCGACCCCTTTTTTCCTGATAAGCTTTTTATTGGTGTTTTCAAAGATTTTCTAATGTCTTGCAACTCACCAACTGTAGCAGTAGTCAATTGAGAGGGTAGAGGTAGTTGCATATTTTGCAACACTTGTCTATCAAGTCCAGCATCTGTGTCTAAAAGAGTAGAACCAGGTTGTGGTGCTGCGGGATGAGGCTGAGGTGCCGCAGCTGCAGCCTGTGGTGGTGGAAGCTGTAACAGATTTCTCAAGAGGGCTATCTCCTGCGTATCCAGTTTTTCAATGATAGGCTCCTGGCTCTCCTGTAGTTTGGCTATCAGTTCGTTCTGTCTTTTATATGTCTTTTTCTGACGTTCCTCTTCCAACTTCTTCTGTTGTTCAACCACTGGCTTTTGAAGTTCAGTAGCTACTTCGCGTTGGAAGGTTTGTTTGCCTACTTTCTCATCAACCACCAGTTTCTTCAGCGTCTCACAGTTTTTCAGATACTGATCGATGATTGCTTTACGTTCTCCAACACTTTGTACAGTTGTAAAAGACATGGTCTATACTATAGGAAGGAAAGTTATTGTCAAGTTATTGATGAGTTATTGTAAAGTTATTGTTGAGTTATTGTAGAGTTATTGCACATACAACCTATCAAAATTTCTTCAGTATGTCTCAGGGAGATGCTTAGCAGTTTTATCCAAGCACATGAAGTTGTGCGGTTCTGCTGTTGCCTTGTTGTATATACCTTTAAACTTCTCTTTGCTAACACCTCAGACATGGTCTGTTGCAATGTTCATCACATCTCTGTTATCTAAGGATGGGAACAAACAGAAGGACTTGGTGTCGCGTCTGATGTACTTTGGAACATCGTAATAGCTCTGACAAAGGTATATGCAGTTACAGTTCTTATCATGACTCAGCGAGAAGTACCCCTTGATACGATCCATATTCTTCTTGTTGATCTTGATGTCATCAAAGACAGTCACTTTGTTGTCTTCATCATCAAGTTCTTCAACAGGTGTGACATCCTCAGGGTCGCGGATGGCTAATATGTCTTCTCCTGACTCTTCCTTAATCACGTCAAAGAAATCAGTTAGCATCTGGTACTTCTCTTGATTTGGATTTATCGTATATAACACCACCCTGTCTGGACACATCCACTGAATCAGCATGTTGCATAACGTGTTCGTTTTTCCACAACCCGTCAGACCAATCAGCATGTAGTGGCAGTTTGGGAGCAGGAAATGATGGTGGCATGTGCACCTTGGCTCTTGTACAATGTTGAAGTTGATCATTTCCATCCTCGTTATATATAGGTGGATACATTGTTTGACCAAGCAAGGCTTTTAGTTCCCTATCTCATCAATGTCAAATACATCCTCGTACTTCTTGCTATACTTTTCCCAGTTGATAGCTGGGCATAGATCAGTCACATTGTCTTCAAGTATGTTCAGCTCATGCACCAAAGTTCGTGTGCAAAATAGCTCTCCTCTCAGATGTGCTCTAAGTTCATGCAACACCTTCTTGAAGCTTGTGTAGGCATACTGTGTTAACTCGATCTTGCGGGAGTAGTTCTTTTTCTTTGCAATGACACCAAGCATGATACTGCAAGCTCCTATGGCTACAGCTGGGAGGAAGACGGCAGTACCAGCAAGACCCCCTGTGGTAATCACTGCTGATGCTGCAGACAATACAATGTCTCTTTTCTTGAATACTTGGTAGGCCTTCTTGTAACACCACATCTTTTGGTGATAGCGACCGTATAGGCTGTACAGAAGGTTTTTCTCGTCTTTTGACAAATCCTTCGAAATGTAGTTGAAACCAACAATGCTCTGCTTTCCTTGTCGTCTATCCATGTTATATCTATACAAGAATAGAATTCAAAACTTGAAAACTTCTCTTAGTGCTTTAACATACTGTATTCTTTCTGTGTTGGTTAGTTGCCTCAGCAGAGCAGCACCATAGTATACAGTTGAGTTATTTATTGATGTGCCGATATTAGGGGCCCCGATTCTTATTGAACCTCCATTATACTCACTAAGTATTGAGTTTGTATTCATGAGGCTGTAAATCTCTACACCATTGATGTATATTTTATGTTCCCCGGTGTGAATCCGTTCTAATATTAAGCAGAATTTTTTACCAGTTAAATCACCAATACGAGCTATACCTGCAGCTTTTTGCAACCTTGCGGCCACATCAGGGCCATTTCCGACTGTTATGGAATTCGCAGTGCTGGGTATATAAAGCACAAACTTGTCAGAGTTGTTTAAACTATTATACCAAGTACTTATGTCCAGTCTAAACTGAGTGATAGAAGTGGCATCTGAACCGCGCAAGGTTATAGGCGAATAGCCAGGGGAATTAACACCTCGACCAGTTGAAATAGAATAGACAGCTATAAGTGTTATGTCTGTGGTTAAAGTAATTAGTCGTCTGTAATCAAAATCCGTCTGTAGTGAGTACTCAGAGGTGTTACTTTGTTTTAAGAAATACAGACCGTCACTGTCTTTTGCTAATATTTTCGGAATCACAGGTGATTCATGCCACTGTTTGAAGGAGTATCCTCTACTATTAGGACCAACAATACCCGTGGAATTTGTAATATTGAAATCATCACCGTTTTTTGTTATGTTGTTGAACATGCACAAGTTAAACCACAGTTGACAATATAAATCATCCTCAAAGGAATACTTACTCTTGAAAAGTCTACCAACAGTGCTATCCCCTCTTGGGCCAGTTTCTCCCTTCTCACCCTTGTCTCCTTTCTCCCCGCGCTCACCTGGGGGTCCTTGAATCCCAGCAGCGCCGCGTTCTCCTGGAAGTCCGCGAAGGCCTTGGATCACGGTTTCCAAATACATTCCATTTCGGTGAGTTGCCGTAAAACTTGTAAACCTCACCTGTTCTCGAATTGAGCAGGTAATCATTAGGCCCGCCTGGCGTTCCATTCTTATTGGGATCGCCGAATGAATTATGCCATGTTGCACCTCCATAACCACGCTCGCCTTGCGGTCCTTGAGCGCCTGCAGGGCCTACTTCTCCACGAGGGCCTTGTTTACCTTGTAGCCCACGATCACCCTTTGGCCCTTTCATTTTTTGAACAGTATCCACCTTCCGTTCAATTTCCGGAATCTTAGCTCGTAGCGCTCCCACTTCCATATGCAAACCAGTTTGCCTATTTGCGAGGTCTGCTCCTAAGCGCGCAAATGAATTCAGGTCTGTCTTCTTTGCGTAGGAAGTCAAGTCAATGCTGCCGCTTGTTGCGCTCGAAAGGCTTGTTCCGAACACACTGACCATTGTTGCTATATAATTTCAATTTTGGAGAAAGATTTTTTTCTAAGAGGTTGGCCGCGGCACGGGCTCTTGCTCGAGCTCACGATCGATTTTGTTCTGCGCGGAGAGGTAAACACATGTTGGTTTTTGATTCCTTGATGGTAAATCATCTCTCGTAGGTGTACTATATGCGGTCTTAAACCGCGATTGATCAGTAAACAGCGCTCGGTGTTTTCCCAACGCGGATTTTGTGGTCGCGCAGAGCCATTCCGCCACCATGACTATTCTACCTGGCTCGCTTTGAATGGACCCATTCATTCTGGATCTACCGGGAGCTGAGGCGGCACTGCTGGTGTCCATGTGCCAAAGTATCAATTCCATTGTCCAGCACGAACCGCTTTGTATCGAGTGGAGATAGCGAGATTTTATTTACATGTAGACCATAGATTCGGTGGCCTTGACTCCGCAGCATGGCCATTCCATGATGAAATAATTGTTATTCGGAATGCATGTAAGATTGCCTTTCGTCTGGGAAATGGCCTGCATGATGAGATGGGAGTCGTACCCTCGGAAGTTGTGGAACATTACTGGGATAGACATTGTCTTGGGGTTTATCCTCAACTTTAGGTTGCACTCGTTGTGAGCGGCGCCTCGGTACTTCCCAGTGATATGGCAATGATCGCGCACGGCGTCGCGGTAGTTTTCTTTCACTAATGGTAAACTGCAGACGTGACATACAGTGGTTGTATTGAAGGCTTTCCAGTCCACCGGCGTCATGTTGATGGGCTTAGGCTCGGCCAATTTGCGTTTTATCTTCTGCTCCTCTTCTTGAAGTGCGTCAAGGAAATGTTTGGCCGTATCATGAACACGGTAGAGAACTGGTGCTTCGGTTTTCCCATCCTAGCGCATTACGATGTAGCTGTAGCCACAAGCTACACGATGTGAGGTTTTACGCATGTTACTTTTCTCTGGGTTGTTTTCAGGTCCCTCTATCTTTGGAATGATGGACTCGAAGTCCGCGTAGATAATGTATGGCGCTTTCAGCTGCTTGTGGTAATTTTCGAAACGAACTTTTGTACCTTCTTCAGGCATCTCAATAGCAACAGCGGATTGATTAATGCCACGGCAATCTGGGATACGCTTCTCCAGGAGGTCTTGCCGTTTGAAGCCATGAAGACACCGCTGGCAGAAATGTTTTCGTTCCTTGCTATTGGTTTGGTCATACAAGAGGCGGTTCAGGTCTTTAATGAGTGTGTAATGGTGTTTTTCACCTTGAGTGACGAGGAAGAGGTTGAATATCCTGTCATTAGGGACTTCACGATCACTTAACTTATCAACTACCACTCCCTTGTCCCAACCGTATACATTTAAAGCTAAGCTATTCTGTTGTTCAACACGATCTAACTGCGAAAGGGGTGTTGGCGCGCTGATCCCGCTGAAGTTGAGGCCATCATCTGTATTATACTTTGATAGCCGCTCTGGATAAAACTTAACCGGAAACAGCGCAGCACGAAGAGACCACCGAAGATAATAATCATCATTGTTCTTTATGTTTATGATTGCCTTCTTTGTTAAAACCTTAGGAGGGAGAGGAAGGTAGGAGCCTCCTCGCAATGGTTGGTAACGTGCGATGTCTAACCAAAGGGCTTCTATATTATCCACAACCCATCCAGAACCATTGCGGGTAAACTGCTCTAACTTTCTGAAGAGATGAGGATGTAAATCGGAGAGTGTTCTTTCAATTGTATGTGCTTGTAACAAGGATTTTTGCTAGGTGTGTATGTGTGCTTCCTGAAAGATTGGGTCACATTCAGGACGATTTTTCCGCAATTTAACCTTTACAGCTAACTGAAATTTTAATCCTTTTAGGTTAACGAGTTTTTCAATGAGTTTTCTTTTGACAAGAGGTTGGGTAGCTCTTAGAAGCTCTGACAGATCTTTTGAGGAGGGATGATTATTCGGTACATCTATTTTCCAGGCTCTCAAATAGTGGGAGAACGCCTGTCGGTCGTTCCATTTTAAGCCTACGGGTGGAGGTGGAGGGGGCCTCTCTGGATGTCTTGGAGCCTGTCTCTCTATCTGCGCTTCTCCACCCTCCTGCCTTCCAGCGTGGCGGTTGCAGAAACAACCGACTTTAGTTGCTAACGAACACCGTTTGCCCTTAATTGTGTAAGAAGCGCATTGAAGCGGACCGTGCTGTTCAGCGTAAGCCACTGCTTGTTGTAGGGCTGGTTTGTTCATATGTGAAAATCCACGAACACCAAGTCGCTTTGCTTCAGCTCGCAGCGTTCGGAGAGTCGGCATTATATATACACGTAGAGTTTCCATTAGTCTAATTGGACGTTCTATTCTATTCTATTCTTTATTACCCTCTATGGATGGCCTTAGGCCAGTGAGAGGGAGCTCCAAATCATAAGAAAATACAAGGAAAAGTAGGGGAATCAATCAGTATAGCATGAGAGG
>JAOWAW010114267.1:0-13281 GCA_028565695.1 Nicola tetela
TTAAAAGTCGTGACCTTATAACGCAGTACTTGCCAGGAATACTTGGAGTGAGAACCAAGTTGAAGTTGTAGAGGTTTTCAAGAGGTAAAACATTACACATTTAACACATTGTAAATGCAACTCAACACAAATTGGAATTCCATTTTATTGTTAGAAAGTAAGAATTTCAGACAAATGTGTGAATTTCACCCAAGTATTAGCAAGTGGCCATAAACAAGCAGAGTTTTTACTGAAGAAATTGAGGATTAAAGTAATGGAATACTGAGCCTATGTCCTTCTTTTATTCGAGGCTTCATCTGTAACTGTGTTACATTAACAGATCATCAGTTGGCTAATATCTGCCATAAACATTACCCTGACTGAGAGACCATTTGCTAATTATTCCACATGACGTACGGGAAACACAGGATCGCAAATGTGCGGTCTGAAGGTGAAAGGAGGAGTGGATGATAAAGTACAGTGATCCCTCAGTTATCCGACCACCTGTTTGCAGAGAGCTTTCCAGAGATGTTCGGATAAGGCAAATGTTCGGATAAGAAAAAGAGGATCAGTCAGTAGCAGGCAAAATTAATCTAAAATAATTGTGCACGTAGATCTACGAAAGAGTATAATGTACTAGATTAGAGTGGATTTACCGCAATGCTTGCCAAAGTAGGACAGCTGTTTCTCTTGTAATAGTTTTCAACTCTTACTTTAACTTGCCAGAAATTTAATAACTACTTTTCCCGCCAATGCAAGAGACGTATAGTCTTGCTTCATCTCGACTTTAGTTATGATCTACAGTGCAGGTGATAAGTTGCAAGGGCATTCCGGCACTCCTTGCCCGGTTGCAACATCTATAGCTGCAGAGCTGCAACACGTTCACATGCAGGCGGCTGCGTATTTTCGGGCTGCGCAGGGGTCGCGTGCGCTAGCGCTCTGCCCAACATCGAGGGCGGACCGTCTACGCAGGAGCTGCGGATGCCACTGTACTCTGTAGATCTACACTACATTTGACATGGTATTCTGTGAGCTCTGATGCAGCCTCTGGTGGTCGGAAACGGAAAATTTTCCGACGTTTAGTGCGCTCCGGATAAGTGAGGTGTCGGATAAGCGAGGGTCGGATAAGCAAGGGGTCACTGTAATTCCAAATTCAAAGTTAGGTGAATCAAAGCTAGTCAATGCAAGTCGGGGAATGTCTGCGTTGTCTGGTTGTATATTGACAAAATGTTCTCTTCAGTATGGGGTTTTTAGAGAACAATGCAAAGAGATATCCTGAGTCTAATTAATCACGTCATTTGCATGAGATATTCAAACCGGGAAAAATCTCTACTTTCTTTGTTCAAACGTTTACTGGTATATGTTCAAAACTGTGTGATGATAACAGCTTCAATAGCACCAGCAGGTGTTTAAGGGTTGAATGAATAAAACGACGAAACGTTCTCCTGACATACTAGCAAACAGAGAAATTGAAAATTGGAGTATAAAAGGAGTTAAACAGCAGCTGACAGGCAGTCCTACTGGCGAGAGACAAGAAAAATCTGAAAGGCGTAGAGCAAAAGAAAAGCAACCCCAAAATTGCACATCTCGGTTGACAAAAGTTTACCTATAGATTGAAAAAGGTGTTTATCTTTGGTCTGAAGGTGCTATCCGCGAAACAGAACTGCTCATCTTTTTGCGCACCTATAATACTGGCGTTTCTCCATATCCAGGGAGTCGCGCGGCACACGTACGGAGTGCAAACTACATGTATTTTTTTTTAATTAAAACACGTGAAGGCATAGTTCTCTCTAGTCTTGTCTTGGCTTGCAGCTGTCTCTTGCTCTGTCTTTTCACCCTTGCCGATCGGCTGCTCGATACGATATCCGTTGACAGGATATAGACAAAAACTGGCCAGTGGAAATCCTACTGAGTGTGAGAACCCGCAGTATATTCGTGTTAACGGGGATCGATTCGCGTCTTGCTCGTATAAACAAATTGGCCGGTTACGATCCGTCACTGTAGTTTGGCTGGAAACATGATTGTTATTTTCTTTCTTCTTTTTCTGCACTGCCATCTCTTCTCTTCTCTCACATCTAAATCTGTGCAGGTATCTTGCTGCCAAAAGCAGCGTCGTTATTTTGGTTGAGCACTTTATGGCTGTGCCTTCTATGTTTAAAATGACACTGGAATACACTTGAATCTGCGTGGTGATCTTCTCTGCAGCATAATGGTTTTTTTAGCTTGGTGTTTGGGTAATCGACATTTTTTTTTAAATCTTCACTCTACAGTAAGGTTTGGAGAGAAGAGTAGCAACCTTTGAAATAAATTCTTTTGTGCTTCCCCTATGGTGTATGCAGTATCAAGTCCAATAAGAGCATTATGCACATGCATGGCTAAACGCAGGTGATAAACCTCCTGTAAACTAGGCAGTGTCCTGTCTGTTAGCCTGGTGAGCCCTTAATTTCTGGGCTCCATTTTGACTTTCAATGTCTTAGGAAAGCATTGAGTGGCTTTCCATTCAAGTAGTGCAGATTATTTTGAGGAGATGGCTAAAAATATTCCCATGCAGAGAGAGCTGATTTTGAAGGTCAGATGGATATTTAAGAAACTGAAAATGTGAGACCTGGTGAGCATTAGCACATTTTCTTGCTATGAACGTGAATACTGATGTTTGCCAAACCACGAAGTGCAATAAATCTCCCAGCTCATCGTGAAATGCCTTCAGAAAACACGGTCCTGTCATGAGTGCTCAAATTACCATCTCTGGAAAGTTTGGTATTATCAAGTGTAAACCTTGGCAAGTTAGTCCGACAGAGCTATCTTTTTTCTCGTTTTCTGACTTGGTGATGACCAAAGACCATAAGGAAACTTGATTTGTTAGGTTTGCAGAGAGGATTCTGTTCCGTCTTGGACACCTCAAAGTTGGCAAATGTTTACCCTGAGGTTGTATTTACAAGTGTTGAATTCATAATATATTATGGACATCAAGTTCAAAACAAATAATGAAATTTGCTAAACGGAAATAAAATTAATAGAAATTCAATAAGAAACTACATTGTTCGCTCTACTATATTCAATATATATTGAGCATATGATGTCACTGCGCAGAATCTAAGTATCACTGATCAGTGAGAGGGTGAGGGTGCCACACATTGTAAAATACTGGAAGTATTCAGCTTGGGGAAGATTTGTCATTGCATCTGTTTGTCCAGTGTTCAAGTTGGTAATTTTCAAAGTGTACTTCTCACAATCTAACTCAACTTGTACAGTCTCACCTGCATGCTTAAAGAGGCAACCTTTCCACGAAAGCTTCCCAGCAAAACGCCGTTGAGACTGACTATGCCAAGCATAAACGGTAGGGGAATGATGTTTCTTATCTCTCATGGCAAGTGGTTTACTGGATATTCCGACGTAGCAATAAGCACCTCCGTGTTCATGTTCTTCTCGCACTTCGACTTTCCAAGCGAACTTGCCATGCCGCATCGCTGCGGTACCCAAAACACAGTCCTGCCACTTGGTCCGCGACGTGTGAGATGTTGTGCGTCTGTCGCTACTCACTGTGACAGCGGGATGACACTCTGTCGGATCAAATAGACTCATCCACTCGCACGTGAACTCATGACGTGATTCTAATGTCGCCCCATTGATAGTCACACGTACAGAATACTGGCCTGGATGATGAAGACGACTATTGATCACGTACGACCCGTCTCCTTTGTCTTCAACCTTCACTACCGGAGGTGTAATATCAGCGTGTGGTAAGCCATCGAATTCCGCTTGAACCAAATCGCCACCAGTTCGAATTGGTCTTCCACGTTTGTCCCTCGTGTGAAGAATAATGTCGACAGTGTCACCTGCTAAACACCGTGTTACTGATGATTCGTCGATTGAAGAGTGGTGAGCAGAAGCATCACGACACGCCAAGTTACCCAAACACTTTCGGACGTTCTCAGCGAGTTACTCATCGGTGACTTCAGCTAACTCAAGATTAGCATGATGGTTTGGCTGTTCAGCGATATCTATTTCCAGTAGCGTCGATGTGCGTTTTTCGGCCGCTAACAGTAGAGAGAGGACGTCCTCGCTATCGCCTTCATGCTTTAGCAACCGCTCGCTAAACTCACTACTGTTCACAATCGCCTTCTTGTAACTCTCCAACTCTTGCGTTTGCTCGTCCAAGACTTTAGCGCGAGACTCCTCGACATCGTCGACTTGTTGAAGAAGTTGAAGTGTGTGGGCCTTGACGGTGTCGATCGTTCGTTGTTCAGCAGTTCGTATAGCACGACGAGCCTCCTCGGCGTTGGTTGAGAGTAGATCGGTCACATGAGAAAGTCTTTTCAAGGCGCTGTCCACCTTCTCAATGCGAGTCCCTCTAATATCATGCACAGACTTGCGTACAGCGTCTTTTCGCTTCTTGACCAAATCCTTCGTCGATATAAAAGGCTTGTGACTCTGATGAGCTCCGACTGCCCCGCAATGACCACAAATCGACTCATTACAAGTGTTACAAAACAGTGTCAAAGGTTGCCCATGATCAGCGCAAAGCTTGGGTGATATGATCGACGGTAGCGCTGTGACATTTCCAGACAAAGCTGTAATACAGTGGTCTTGTAAAGAAATCACGTGGTCGAACGCGTGTTCTTTGCAAAGTGTTTCGTTGCACGTCTTACACACCATCGTCGTCGTCGCTGCCTCGGTTCGGTCGTCCGCTTTACAGACAAGACACTCCTTGGACGGCCTGAGGTTTACAGTGCAGTCCCTAGGTAAGCCTTGGGCTCCATTGGCGGGCAGTTGGCAAACGCAACGACAAGTCGGACATTTGATTTGTCGTGTTGCCCCAGTAACGGCCAATTCGTCGAGACAATGGCAACAGAAGGAGTGTAAACACGGAAGTACTCTTGCATCTCCAAACTCTTCAAGACACACTCAACAAATTGACGGACTATCCGGAGCAGCTGAAGCCATGGTCTCCGGGGTTTCACTGTTGTAGAGACCAGTTCCGGTCCTCAGTCCAGAGCCTACAGCTCTCTGCAGCAGCTTCGTGCTTGCTGGTCCACTACCAGTACTCGGTATACTAGATCTGAGCGAGTAGCATGGTCTTTATTATATTCAGCGTTGGGACCACGGCTGTTTACTGGCTACTTTCCTACGTAGGCCTGTAGAGCTCGATGAATCAAGCTGCGCGTGGCAAGACGGCGGGCGCCAAAGGACGCCACAGTCTCGGCTTGCGTTGTTCTGCCCTTGTGTATACTTTGGCAGTATGTGCCTATAAGGCAAAGGGAATACTGTAAAACCCCATTTATAAGGACAACTCAACACCAAAACCAAAATTTCGCCAGATCGTCTCGATTCTTCCCTTCAGAAAGTTTCTCCACGAAGCAGGGGGAGCTAGAGCTGTCACCTTTCGCTCAGTGATCGACTGATCCGAAGGGAGCCGCATGATTGCGCCGACGACCACACCTGTACCGTTGTAGTCCCAAGCGCACAGCAGTGCTTCTACCTGTACGTGCCTACTGATCTACATGTAGGTGCAATGGCTATGCTAAGCAGCTCCGCTGGGAATTGGAGGTGAGAGCCTGCCAATTCCTAGCTGGTCGTCGTATTTTAGCTCAAGTCCACATCATGAAAGCTGGCTGTCTTTGAGGCTATAAACAAATTTGAAGGAGAGAGCCGCACTAGTGTCGTCTTCCTTCCCCTTCCAACAAGAGATTGTGAGTTTAGCAATTATACATACATGTAGATTTGCATGCGTGCACTGATACACGCATAGGTAAAAGCACGGCAGAGTGTTTGGAACTACTTACGTCACAGGCGGAGGCGCGATCATCCAGATCCACGCGAAAGGCGGCAGCTGTAGCTCCCGCTGCTTCGCTCTCAGACTTTCTGAAGAGAAGGAGACGATATGGCAAAATTTTGATTATTGGGTGTACTTATTTCCAGAAATAAATCTGATGGTTTACACAGACAGCTAATGGTGTACTTATATTCGGAGGGGTGCTTATTTTCTGGGGATCTAAGTTAGATCCCCATCTAAATTATGGGGGTTAATTACAGCCCATAGAGCGCTGGTCATGTCTAATAGTTCTCCCTGCAGCACTTTACTCCTGCAGTAAAACTGGCCAAGATTACTTAGACAATACATGACACTTGCTAAGTTTACCAGAGGTGTAAAGTTAGGCAAAGTCTACTTACCTGTTTTTACCGAAGGAGTAAGACTCTGAGAGAGTAAGATAAGGTGTGAAACGCTACTATGCGCACCGCATCTCTGCCACAGTAGACCAATCTATACCAGGTTTACTCCTCTCCTGTGTTAGGATCTGTCGCTGGGTCGTTCGGCAACAGCAGAAGACGGAGTAGATTAGACAGCAAAAGATGTGTCGCGACCGGGAATCGAACCTGGGGTTTAGGATTAAGCCTTTTGCGCCTTAACCTGACCACCGCGGCACGACGTCACCAATCACGAACCACACCCTTTGGCCTTTGGTTCAGAACTCCCTAAACATTCCGCTTCTCGAGCTCAACATGTACAATCTAGATTATTAAATTTTGGGTCTTCATGTCGATCTACAGTACTATGTACATAATAATACATGATGTAGGCCTACATGTTGACCTATAGTAGTATGCAACTGGTACATGATATACATGATAACTACATTGTAGCGTTGACATCGAGGAAGACTATAGTAGCAGTGACTAGCGTTAGCAGCTGCAATAGCATATTAAAGGACAATTGAACCCAACTAAAGTCAAAATCTCGTCAGATCAGTGTCAATTTATTTTGTTCTGTTTTTTTTTTTCAGTAATTGCCATGGCCTACGTTCGCGCTAGCGAGAAACAATTTAAAAGTCGTGGTCTTACAAACAATGCTTGCCAAGCCGGATTACTTGGAATGAGAACCAAGCTGAAGTTTTAGAGGTTATGAAAAGGTGAAAAATTGCATACTTCGCATATTATGGATGCAACGCAACACAAATATTTATTCCATTTTATTGTTAGAAAGTAAGAATTTCAGACAAATGTGTGAATAAAGCCCTAGTATTAGCAAGTAGCGATAAACAGGCAAATCTTTTACTGAGGAAATTGAGGACTAAAGTAATGGATCGCCTATGGCCTTCTTATGACTATGCTTCTTTCTTAATTATCCCACTTGAACAGATCATCCTTTAGCATACATATCTGTGCAACCATCATTGAGAACATTTTTTACGATGTAATCTAAAATGACATCGCCTACCCATATACAGGGATTGGCATGGCTCATGGAGTGCATGCTACAGAGCTAGAGGTTGTACATGTACGAAAAACCTGTGCGTGCATAGCTGTCTATTGTCTTGTCTCCGCTTGCGACTGCAACTGTAGCTGTCTATTGGTCTGTCTTGTCCACTTTGTCGTTTGGCCGATACACACAAAGTCTGACGGGTGTAGACAAAGATGTTCATAATTAAACTGAGAGTGAGAACCTGCCGTATGTTCGTGTTAACGGCCGGTTCACGTCTAGCCCGTATATAGACAAGTTGGCTGCGGCCAATCAATTGAATAAGTTTAGTAGAAACTGATCGTTATTTTCTCCCTTCTTGTTCTGCACTGTCATCTGTTATCTTTTCTCTCCCACATTTAGTTTATGTAGTTATTTTGCTGCCGAAAGCAGTGTCATTACTCTAGTTGAGTACATTAAGACTGCCTTGTGTGTTTAAAGTGACATTGGACCACACTTGAATGTACATGACGATCTCTCCAGTATTATGTCTTTGGCTTGGTGTTTGGGTAATCTACAAGTCATCAAAGCCTTCACTTAAATGACTGTTTGAACAGAAGAGAAGCATTAATTTTTTTGAATTAAATTCTGTTGTGCCTTAGATATGTTGTATCCATATGAAGTCCCATAAAAGTATTATGCCCATATATGGATATATGCAGAGGATATACTTTAGCCCGGTAACGCCTTAAATTCAGGGCTCCATTTTGACTGTCAATGTCTTAGGAAAGCAATGAAAGGCTTTACATTCAAGCAGTAACGAGATGATTTCATGGGTACCTGTTAAATGTATTCCCAGAAAGAGCAGATTTCAAAGGTCAGACAGATACTTGATGAAATGAAAATGCGGGAAATGGCAGTTTTAACACCGTTTTCTCGTTTTCTTGGCATAAATATGAATACTAATATATACCACACGGCTGAGTGCAATCAATCACCCAGCTCATCCAGAAATGTCAAAAGTACTCAAACTAAGATCTTTGCAAAAGCATGGTATTTTCATGAGTAAATTCTTAGCAAGTTAGTCCAATAGCTCATCTTTTTTTCTGGCTTTTGCCACTTGGGGATGATCAAAGAAAATGAGGAAACGTGATTTGTTAGGCTTGCAGGGAGGATTCTGTTCTGCTCTGGACACCTCAAAGTTGACAAAGGTTTGCCACGAGGTTGTATTTACAGATGTAAATCCATATGTACATCAGGTTCAAAGAAAGTTTTAAAATTTACTTGTAAATTAAAAGGCTAAACGGGAAAAAATTAATAGCAATTCAATGAGAGACTACATTGTCCACTCTGCTAGGATCAATACATATTGGACATGGTGTCAACTGTGATGAATTTAATTATTATCGATTAGTGAGAGAGTGACAGTTTCGGACATACAAAAATACTGAAAGTATTCAGCTTGGGTAAGATTTGTCATTGTATCTGTTTGTCCAGTGTTCAAGTTGGTAATTTTCAGAGTGTGTTTCTCACAATCTAACTCAAATTGTGCGATCGTACCTTCACACTCGAAGCGGCAAGCTTTCCTAGGCTTCGACCGATTCCCAGCAACACGACCTTCCAACGTACTATGCCAAGCGTAAACATTGGGAGAATGTTGGCTCTGGCTTCTCATGGGAAATGGTTTACTGGATATTCCGATGTAGCAATAAGCACCTTGGTGTTCATGTTCTTCCCGCACTTCGACTTTCCAAGTGAATTTGCCATGTCGCATCGTTGCGGTACTCAAAACACAGTCATACCACACCCTGGCTGACGTGTGTGATGTTGTGCGTCTGTCGCTACTCACTGCGACTGCATGGTGACACTCTGTCGGATCAAATTGACTCACCCACTCGCACGTAAACTTATGACGTGATCGTAATGTCTCCCCATTGACTATCACACATACAGAATACTGGCCTGGATGACGAGGACGACTACTGATCTCGTACGACCCGTCTCCCTTGTCCTCAACCTTCACTACCGGAGGTGTAATATCAGCGTATGGTAAGCGATCAAATTCTGCTTGAACCAAATCACCACCAGTTAGAGTCGGTCTACCTCTTTCGTCCTTCGTGTGAAGAATAATGTTGACAGTGTCACCTGCTAAACACCGTGTTACTGATGACTCGTCAATTGAAGAGTGTTCAGCAGAAGCATCACAGCACGCCAAGTTACCCAAACACCTGTGGATGTTCTCAGCGAGTTCCTCGTCTGTGACTTCAGCAAGCCCAAGGTTAGCGTGATGATTTGGCTGTTCAGCGATGTCTATTTCCAGTAGCGCCGATGTACGTTTTTCGGCCGCTAACAGTAGAGAGAGGACGTCCTCGCTATCGCCTTCATGCTCCAGCAACCGTTCGCTAAACTCACTACTGCTCACAATCGCCTTCTTGTAACTCTCCAACTCCTCCGTTTGGTCGTCCAGGACCTTAGAGCGGGACTCCTCGACATCGTCGACTTGTTGAAGAAGTTGAAGTGCGTGGGCCTTAACGGTGTCGATCGCTCGTTGTTCAGCCGTTCGTATAGCACGACGAGCCTCCTCGGCGTTGGTTGAAAGTTGATTGCTCACATAAGATACTTTTTGCAAGGCGCTGTTCACCTTCTCAATGCGAGTCCCTCTAATATCATGCACAGACTTGCGTACACTTTTTTTCCTCTTCTTGACCAAGTCCTTTGTCGATATAAAAGGCTTGTGATCCTGATGAGTTCCGACTGCCACGCAATGACTACAAATCAGCTCATTACAAGTATTACAGAACAGTGTCAAAGGTTGCTCATGATCAGCGCAAAGCTTGGGGAAGGTGCTTGACGGTGCATTGACACTTCCAAACAAAGCTGTAATAGAATGGTCTTGTAAAGAAATCACGTGATCGAACGCGTGCTCTTTACAAAGTGCTTCCTTACAAGTCTTACACACCATCGTCGTCGCTACCTCGGTTCGGCCGCCCGCTCTACAGACAAGACACTCCTTGGACGGCCTGAGGTTTACGGTGAAGTCCTTCAGTAAGCCTTGGGCTCCATTGGCGGGCAGTTGGCAAACACAACGACAAGTCGGACATTTGATTTGTCGTGTTTCCCCAGCGGTAACGGCCAATTCGTCAAGACACTGCCGACAGAAGGAGTGTAAACATGGAAGTACTCTTGCATCTCCAAACTCTTCAAGGCACACTCGACACACAGACGGATTATCCAGAGCAAGAGAAGCCATGGTCTCCAACGGTTTCACTGTTGTAGAGACCAGCTCCGATCCTCTATCTAGAGCCTACAGCTAGCAGCAGTAGCTCCGTGCTTCAGTGGTCCACTACCAACACCCGGTATACTAGACCTGAGCCAGTAGCGTGGTCTTATTCAGCGTTGGGAGCACGTTTCTTCACTGGCTACATTTCCTAGGGCGAGCTCGATAATTCAAGCTCCGCGTAGCAAAGACGCCGGGCGCCAAAAAGACGCCACAATGGCAGCTCTCGTTGTTCAGTCCATTTGCATTCTCTGGCAATATTAGTTATAAGGCAATGAGAAGGCTGTAAGATTCCGCTTGGTCAACTCAACCCCTTTATCAAAATTTTGCCAGGTCGTTTTCGATTCTTCCTTGTGGAAAGTCTCTGCGCTAAGCAGCGGGAGCTAGAGCTGCCACCTTTCGCTGATTGACCGAGGGCGGCTGCATGATTGCGCCCACGCCTGTGACGTAAGTAGTCCCATGGCCAAGCGCTCGGAGTGCTTCTACCTGTTTTGCATGTACTTGCCTGCTGATCTACATGTAGGTACAATGCCTATGCTAATAAGCTCCGGTGTGAATTGGAAGAAAGAGACCACCTCATCGGTTGTCGTATTTTGGCTCAAGTCTACATCATGAAAGTTGGCGGCTGTCTTAACCAATCAATTTCTCATTCACTTTACTCCGACTGGGAGCGTACAGCGGACTTGAACCTGGGGCGAGCAAGCGCCTAGCCGAAACGAAAAAAATCACGCGATCTTGACAGCTCCACCAATCCGCCAGTCCGGACTGGCGCTCCCAGCCGGAGTAAAATCAACGAGAAAATGATAGGTTATGATTCTCCCGGCGTGACTGGCCTTTCCTGAAGTTGGCTGTCTTTGCTGCCACAACCAAAATTCAAGCCTGGAGCCGCACAAGTGTCCTCTTCCTTCCCTATCCAACCGGATATTGCGAGCAATAGAAAATGTACATAGATTTGTATACCCTGGTACGTATTGGTAGGTATAAGCACGGCTGGGCGCTTGCAATTTTGGGACTACTACTTACATGCACGTCACAGGCGTAGACGCGATCATTCAGCTCCCTTCTGTCCATTAGTGAAAGGCAGCAGTTCTAGTTCCCGCTTCCCCGCGCAGAGACTCTCCGAAGGCATGAAAACGATCTGGCGAAATTCTGATCATTGGGTTGACTTGTCCTTTAAGCACGCACTTGTGGATATAAGCTAATTGTGTACTTATATTCGCACGGGTGCGTATTTGGGAGGATCTCATGGCAGCATACGGACCATACATGGCGCTTGTCATACCTAAGTTTACTCCCTGCACCACTTTACTACCCCAGTAAAATTAGGCAACATTAATTACGTAATACATGACACTGCCTAATTTTACTGGGGGAGTAAAATTAGACAGTCTACATGCCTGATTTTACTCCGGTGGAGTAAGATTAAGCAGGATTGTTTTGCCTATTTTCTTTTAACCCGAGGAATAAGATTCTGAGGGAGTAACATTAGGTATGACACCCTAGTATACGCACCGCATCGTCGCCAGGGTACGCCGGTCTACCAGTTTTACTGCTCCCGCTTCTCAGCATGTAGAATGTACATGATGTTGGATTACTTACAAGGGTTGGGTGGGCTCACCGCCTAGCCAAGCGCCCATCGCCTAGCGCTTGAGATCTGGTGGAGCTCGAGATGCGCATCATCAACATGTAAGAATGACATGTAGTTCTACATTGTATATAGTGCATGTAGATCTACTCGGTTTCATTAATGAAAATGCAAGCTGCATACGAGCTCCTCCGAATCGGACTTGAAGACTCGCGGGACGGGTGTCGGTGTCTAGCAAGGATTCGGATATACTCAGGATTCGGTGGATTCGTTTCAGCCCTCCTTAGAGGAGGGCCCAAAATATCGGCCCCAAAGCCTATCGATATATGAAAAGTCGTTTCGATATTCGCCTTCCGAGCGGCATGTCGAAATTATTTCGATATATCGATATATCGTCCCACCTCAATGACAGTAATGTATATGCACAATATACTTGTAATCAAAACAGTCAGAAGCTCCGAGCTGAATTGGAAGAAAGGTGTAGGTAGAAAGAGGCCACCAATTCCTGGTCGGTCCTCGTATGCTGAGTCATGTCTACATCCCGAAAGCTGGCTGTCCTTGCTGCCATAACCAAAATTTAATCAGGAAGTCGCACAAGTTGCCTCTTCCTACCCGTTCGGACGGGAGATAAGCATAGGATGTTGTACATACATGTACATGTAGATCTGCAGGCAAGTACACGTTCATGTACACGAGTTCACTACGAACACCTACCACGTAGAAGCCCAGCTGGGCGCTAGGGACTACTTACGTCACAGACGCGGGCGCGATCATTTCGCTTCCCGGTAATCCCCTCGGTCAATCAGCGAAAGGCGGCAGGTCACACTCCTTTGCTTCACTCACTGAGACATTCTGAAGGGAAAAAGACGATTTGGCGGAATTTTGAATTTTGGGGTTGAGTTCCCCTTTAATATTTGCCTATACAGCCCGCCGGTGGCGGTTGGCTTGTGATTTGATTGATTTGATTTTTTTTAAGCAGGGATTGCTCAATAGCTGGTAACAGCTAATCGAGAGGCTCTCCACAAAAATAAAAACAAAATTTACAGGAAATACAAAAAGGCGAAAAAAAATTATGAGTATGCAGAGAAGTTGGGGAAAAGGGAATGTGCAGTAACACACATACAAAGAAGCTAGACACCTAGCCGAAAATGTTCATTGGCAAGAGGCTTGAGAATAGCAGAACGACGCAAACACAGGGTTGGTAAAGACGCAACTACAACAGATAGACTGTCCCAGTCATCTGCGGTCAGAGCATGGAAAGAC
>JAOWAW010114289.1:0-13280 GCA_028565695.1 Nicola tetela
CTCCTTAATGTGGTATAAATGAAACCAGTCCATATGAAGTCAAACTATACTGAAAAAGTGGACATTTGGGAAATAAACATTGAACTTTCATCATGCATACATCATGACAGATCATGATCAATGCTAGCACTCGTGCCCTGATCACTGTTCATTTTTTGTCATGTGGATGGGGACCATGATGCATAGTGGAGAACCACAGTGAACGACGAAACGGTTTCCAATCTCACAGCTGGTCGTAAGACAGAGTTTTAAAACATATGGTAATTATGGACAGCCCCTTAGGAAGATGCCATTGTTGTGTACTATGCTGGCACAAACCCACATTTGCTAAATCATTGATATACTCCTTATTTGACAAAACATGTCCGTTGTTACCTCCCACACTGTCTCTTTCTAGTTTTACCTTTCAATGGACAGCCCAAATTGAACACCAATTTACAACAACTCATTCCACTAGCTCGAGGCTGTGAGACACCATATACAGTGTTAAAGGTTAACAATTTCTGCATTGGAAAATATCGAGTTTGGAAGTTTTTCTGATTTCTTTTCTTTGTAACTCATCCAGCTTCTGTCTAGCTATCTTTCACATGTACAATGGATGCACCCCTTTAGAAATTAGTTTGAGCTCATTTGCTTACTCATCATTTTTCACAAAAATCCTGTCAATTATAATTTCTCAACAAATTTAAAAGTACTATGGCACTCAGTGCCAAAGTTGAAACAAGTTTGGGTGCGGAAGTGGAACTATTACCAAACCAAGCATTGGTGTTTTGAAAATCAAAATTAGTCCTCGAGATGTTAGAGCAGCATGCATCCATTCTTGAGCACAGAATCTCAGAGTACTGCTTCACTGAACAGAAAGGATTATCAGGGCCATAGTTCTAAAGGTTTTGCTGGTTCAGGTGCATTTTAGTAAATGAACATGCCTTCTACAGCTGGGAGTCTCTCCTTTGTATGTATATTTATACTTCCACTGGGTTCCTCCCTATCCGCACTAGAGGGGAAACAAACAGAGCAAACGTACCACACCTGATTTTGAGAAAATGCCAGTTTGGGAAGTAAATCACAAAATCTATAATTTTCTCTCTAGTGTAAATGCTGAATAAACATATGTGAGCGGGCCGGGTAGAAATGGAACCTTAGCCCTTCGACGTCATTTTGAGATATGAGCGTTTAAAGCTTTGAGATACCTTAAAACCCTCTCAAGCGTATCATAGCAACAAAAAAAATTCGCAATCGTTGCGCGCGGATCTTGGCAGGTCGCCGACGAAGTTTGACAGCTGTCGCTTTCTTCTTCATGGAGATATGGCCGAGGTTGTGGATGATGGTGAGACCCCCGCTTCTTGCGGGGAGCTGCCCCTCGCAGGGAATACTCCCGCTCGACGACAACGTTGCTCAGATTTGCTTTTTTCAGCTGGCCGTGGCACGGGCCCCGTATAAGCGTACTTGGGGAACGACTTCGGGTACGATCGATCGACGTGACAGCGCGTCGAGGGAAGGCGGAGAGATCGACGCCGACCATGACGATGACGACGGCAGTGATGGGGATCGAAATGAAAATGACGACGCTGGCGACGGCGCGATGGATGTCAATGTGAAGTACAACTGCAGAACTGTTCTATAAGTCCATGCAGAATCTTTCCGGGCGATGAAGAGGGAGGGAAGGGACCTGGAGAAGCGTAGTCGGTACACCCCAAAAGGCGACAAGAAGGCATGCTTCAGAGACCTGAACAAGCAGAACGACTGGCTGCTGTCAAATATCTTTGACGCAAGTGGGAACTATCTCTACTGCAGGAACTGCGTGGAGAAAGTGCTGGGAGTCAGCAAGCAGCGCCTTGCCAGGCTGAGAAAGCTGAAATGTGAGAGTAAGTCGCACCACCATGGACTGAGTGGCAAGCGATCAAATCGAGCAGCACATCAGGTCAGGAAACGTTTCTTGGAGTTCGTTGATTTCAGTCAATCTCCAAATGGCCGCCGTCTTGGTAGCTCTTCTGCCAGATATTATTTTGACGCCATCTTCACGAGTTTTCGTGCACCAGATAAGAAGGATGCAAATTATTTGGAGAAGCTTAAGCGGTCTGTTGTTGGATCGTTTAATCTAGCACAGCAAGCTGATGGTCTTCAAACCTGCTCCAACTCTGCGGCCCAGCAATGGATGGAGCAAGACCGTCCAGACACTGCAATCTGTCCGTTATAGCTTGATTGCTGCGATCTCTGTAAGGAGTACAGGGAGCAGGTGAACAGACTGCAGACAACTATTAATCGCTTGCGAGAGTCTGGTCATGCTGATGGTGATGAGCTGCGTGCACAGCAGCGGCTAGCATAGAGTTACCGAAAACTGCTTAACGAGCACAAACAGACTGCCCAGTCCTGCCTTGATGTATACAAGGATCAGCGGAAGGACAGCCAAGAGAAATGGAAGAAGATTGCTGAAATTCAGGAAAGGGGCTGTGCCGATGAGGCGGAAGAGACAGAGCTGCAGAAGTTGAAGGCTGATTTTGTCACTTTGATAGACACCGATTATCAGATGGGCAAGCTTCTACCACACTGGGGCTACTCAGTGCAGCCCGGCTCGTCATATTACAAGCAAGAGCTCTCTTTCGACGTGTTCAGCATTGTTTTTCATGGAAGCCCAAGCAACACCTACATTTGGCACAAGGGAGCTGCAGGCCCCAAAAATTGAGATCATATGATCAGCTGCCTTGACCACTTCATTTGTAACAGCGTTCTGCAGTGGGTCAGGCACATAATTCTGATGCTAGATAATGCCCAAGTGAACAAGAACCAGTATGTAATCAGCTGGATGGCAGAGTTGGTGAAGATGGGTTGTGTGGACAGCATTCAACTGATGCTAATGGTGCCCAGACATACGAAGTTTAGTCCGGATGAAGTTTTTGCACGTCTGTCCCACACATTTTACTGCCAAGATGTCTTTACAGAGCAGGAGCTCCTGGCAGTTGCTCAGAAGTATGGCAGTGTCCACAACATGCATGGTGAGGACATCATGAAGTGGAGGGAAGTACTCCCAAAGGTGTACAAGCCTGTCCCCGCATCATAGAGCTCCATGATTTTTTTTGGTCATCAAGTGGTGCTGCTGAAGACGATCCACTCTTGAAGGTGCGGAAGTTGTGCTTTGAAGGGGAATATGATGTGCTTGATTTGGCGCTAAAAAACACCATTGATGTATGCCAGGAGATCAGATCTACTGCGGCTGCCCAAGAAAGCCCAGGCATCAAGCCTGACAAGATGGAGCACCTCATGGATATGTATAACTGATGGATCCCCGATGAACGCTGCCTAGAAGTTCTGCCACCCCGTCAGCAGCTTCCAACATCTGGTGCCACTGTCACTGACCTGGCTGGTGCACTTTCAGACACACCGGTGACATCCGCCCTTGCTCAGGCTCACCAGAGCACACGCCAGCGATGGAAGTGCAGTGTCCCTGGCTGTTCTGGCATTGGGCACAAGAATCCAAAGCGGTGGGCTGAAGGACACACTACGAAGCCCGGCTGTCCACTTCATCACAATGTGCAGCCACCCACATGATTTTTATTCTTTTTCTTTTCTTTTTCTGGACCTGTTAGACCTGCTCAACTTTACCCAGCTCTCATGTTCCAAAGGGAGACAGTGAACACTCGCTCGCTTTCAATCTTTGATTTAATCTCATCTTATGGTATTTCTAGTGAAAAAAACGGGTGACCGGGTGGTACAAAAATGGTCATAAGTCAAATTTTGAGTGGAGTTTTTGACTGTTTTTTTTTCAATGAGGTCCAATATTAGATAAATCCGCATTCAGATCTGTTGAAATCACATTTTCCATTTTTTTTGGGGGGGGAGGGCTAAGGTTCCATTTCTACCCAGCCTGCTCACATATACTGTAATACGTGTACTCTAAATACTGTAAACACTGTAAACTTGAAATTTAAATTTGTTAATACTTTAAATACTGTATTTTTCATCACTCGCCAGTATGGTTGAGTAGTGCTGTACTGCTGTCTTCCCAGATCAGCATCCACCATTGCGGTGACAAGTTATTATGTGTAGGGATTGTATGGACAACCACAACCGGTTGATTACCCTTTGCACCCAAGCAGCCAGGCTCACCCTGCAGCAATGACAAGATTAGCAGTAGGGGAATATTCTGCTGCATAACCTCTTACAGTGTTCAGAACTTTTCCTTTTTTTATTTCGATTTGACATATGCTGTGAATACTGTAACACATCAACAGGTTTTAGCTTGTTTTATTAGCAAAATCACTTACAGATGTCACCAAGTTTATGAGTACCTGTGATGAAAGAAGCACAACAAACGTGTAAATGTTACGTAGAAACAGTTTGTGCCCAACAAAGCTGATTCTGATATTGTTTTGTGCCCACATGATAATTAAAGACCTCTTTCTCTTCTCTGACCAACTGCTAGAGGCATCAATATCCCCCAATCTTCTTCAAATAGTCACTCTCAAACACATCCCTTCAGTGCCTAGAAGAGTAGCAACGTTTCCCTCTTACAAGAAACTATTAGGACTATATTTAACTCAGTTAAATGTTCAATATTAATTTATGTAAATTTCGTGAACTCTAGTACAGCTGCAGAATTGACTAGAAAGCATGAAATGTGGCTGGGGGACTTGGAATTTGACCATTACAATCCAACAACAACACAAGCTTTTCAAACCCTACTCTCGCGGCACGTGCGAAGCTTTATATTACGCCTTTTTCAAAGTGGACAGACAATTGGGGAGTCCAAAAATGGGTCATGACCATTCAAACATGTTCTACCCGGATTATAAAAAATGTGCTACGAGTAAGCATTCTTCGAGAGACCAGGTTGAAAGAAATATCTTTACAAGAGCTGGTTTTAGTAATTGTGGTCAGAAGACAAAATTTTAAGAGCCTTTAGACAGAGACCTTAAACTGACTGTGCAAGCAAGAACTAGAGGATTTATCACAGTAAGCCTACCTGAAGAAGGTGCCAGGTGATTTCTTGGAACTGCAGTGACCCTAGGCCAGAACAGTGACACAAATATTCAGTGCCAACAAATTACCAAGGGCAGAGTGGAAAAAAAACATTTTGGAAGATTGCAATAGCTGTGGCTCATGTTATCAGAAACAAATTGCCGTACTCTAGAGTCCATTTTCTCATGTTCAGACGAGCAAACCTTGCTTTTCATATCACAACACCTTCCACTAAAGTCTGGAGTCCAGGTTTTCGTGTTCAGACAAGAAACAATGCCACTTTATATCACATCACCTGTCACTGGGCTAGGAAATCTCAGTCCTTGAGTCTTGTTTTTGGCCAAGGGTATATCAGCCAGCTTAGTGAAAGGAGGTCCCCCAATGGGACCTCTCAGGCCTGTTTTTCTTTCACACTCATGCCAAAGGAACGTTTCGATCCAAAGAAAATCTAGCATTGCTAAATCAAGCCAGGGTTAGTGAGTGAAATACCACCAGGGGAGAATGGGAATAAAATGCAAAAGAAAATGTAACTATGCCCCCTGGCATAGGATCTGATCACATGACAGATACAGAGCAAGAGGATGTCATGATCAGAGGCATCAGACATACAGTAAAAAGGAAATATGTCAAAAAGAAGACATCATAAAATGACAAGGAAAGGCTTGCTGATAAATGATGGACATAACAATAGACAAAAGCAAACAAACTGAAGTTCTGTGTACAGATTATCGCTGCTGCATTTCACAACTCACAAACTAAGCCAGGCAGTTGGACACAAACGGTTCTTCTGATATAACTTTATTTCCACTTGAGAAATGAAGAACTAAACTAAAGGAAGAAAGGTGTAAGAGTTTTATAGGGTGTTGGTGGAATCTGCAGAGTGCAGCAATAATTGGGGTGTGTGTAGGCGTGATAATGAAGGGATTGGGCATTTTTCTGTCTCTTACACAAATTGATATTGATAGAATGTAATTACAGATCATCACACCGCATAAATGGTGTGGCTATAATTATTATGTCTTTGAGTATTGGAAGCACTGTGCTTGGCTAACTTGAAGAAATCCTTAAACAGGCAAATTTGAAAATGTTGACGTCATCAGTACACCTAGATCGCTGCCACTGACATTGGAAAAACTTATCACAAATCTAACCAAAGACACAGAGTAGCCTCCATGTTTAGCGGAGTTCTGAACAACAGCAAAAGCATGTGGTTTGTGACTGCCCGGGTTACGTCATGCCGCGGTGGATAAGTTGTTAACATGCAGGAGACCAAATCATGAGATACCGATTTGATTCCCAGTCGTGACACATCTTTTATTGTTGTATCTATTCCGTCTTCCGCTGTTGTCAACCTCGTTTGGTAGAATGATACAGCGGGAAAGCGTCCTGCACCGTTAAATCCTCAGTGCATCAGAACTAACGGGCTTCTTGTGGCAGTGAAGGCTGTAGCAAAGTTGGTTATGGCTGATCAAAAACACAGTAGCTCCATGAGATCAACACAGTGGTGAAGTCTTGTCAAGATCTTCAAAACACATCCATGTACAAATATTTACCACACAGTGGAGTAAGGGTGACAAGTGGCGCGCGCATGGAGCCGTCGCAGGCCATATGGTTTACATATAGCCGTGGATGCCTAATGCCACGCAAAGCCCACATTGAATCATTCATTCAAGCCCTACATTGCATACAGGGCTAGGGCCGGGTTGCTACAAGTTGACAAAGCTAAGCTGTTTTGGTTGGGACAAACAAGGTTGTAATTGTGTTTACAGCGACAGGGTTCCTTGAGCTCATGCTCATTGTGCAGTCTATCATGTAGATCTTGAAGACGCGACTAAACAAACCTACGTGCACTAAGCGCAGTGTCGGTATGCTGGAAATGTTGCAGCTTGGCGGAACCAAATCCACCTGCATGCATTAAACTGCATGAGTCATGCGGCTCTTTCCGTCAAAAGTTCAGAGCTCACGGCAACAGCTGCAATCGAATCAGCAGTGGGACCGAGACTCCCTGGCGTCTAGAATTTGTTCCTTTTCCCTTTTTGGCACATGGCTTCGGAAAAGTTTCTCTCTGGCGATGTATTAGTAGAAAGGTAGACCTCAGTTCATGGCATACATTACAAACAGCTGCAGCCTGAAGACGCATCTTGAAGACACGACTAAAAACAAACCTACGTGCCCGAAGCACAGTATCAGCATGCTGGAAATGTTGCAGCTTGGTGGAGCCAAATGCACCTGCGTGCATTAAACTGCATGAGTCATGTGGCTCTTTCCGTCAAAAGTTCAGAGCCCACGGCAACAGCTGCAGTCGAATCAGCGGTGGGCTCGGGACTCCCTATCGCTATCGATATCAGAGAAGAACGATTTCAAAAGTTCAGAGCTCACGGAAACAGCTGCAATCGAATCAGTGGTGGGCCTGGGATTCCCTGTTGTCTAGGATTTGTTCCTCTTCCCTTTTTTCAAACGGCTTCAGAAAGGTTTTTCTCTGGCGATGTATTTAGAAAGGTAGACCTCGGGTTATGGCATAGATTACAAACAGCTGCAGCTGCGCTGCATGGCTCGGTTGAAGTATGTACGCCTTCCTACCGTACATTTTGATCGGGAAAAAAAAAACGAGATTAGCGCGCGCTGGCTAGTAACGGTTACAGCATGAGGGACAGACATACAGACAGACAAAAATTAATCGTCTGTGGAGCCCTCCTCAGCCCCTACGGGCCTGGCGATGGCAAATAATGGGCACTATACCCTCAGCTCATCTTTGTAACTACTGCGTTCTTGCATTACTTGTGTGTAGTCGTTGAAAGAACTTTCATCAAGCTTATAAAATCTGAAAAATGGATTATGGTATTTCTCCGTGTATGACTGAGTTACTGTAAGAAGCAAAATGGCAGACAGAAACCTTCACTTGGTACTGTGACTTTGTTTTACATGAAACAAATGTAGAACTTTGGCTCTTGCCTTTGAAAGAAATGTTGAGGAAAATCGTGCTCCAGTTTTATGCAAATCCATTCTAAACTTGGAAAATGAGTCGTTGAAGGAAATTGTCTTTTATGGCCAATCAAGTGTGCGATCATTGAGAATAACTTCAGAAGGAGATGAAATTTTCATTATCTATCACAGGGTATTTAAGCTCTGCAATTCATGACATTGTACAGAGAATTTGAAAAACGTACTTGGATCAAGACATTGCAGAGGGACAATGCATGCCTGTAGATTTGCTGCACATCCCACATTCATGTTTCCTATAGACTTATGATACCACCGTCGACATTCCTTGGCCATAGCGTCTACGTTTTTTCCTACATCTAAGATGACAATACGTAGAAAGGGAAGGAGTTGAAGTTGGAGCAGCCCTGTTTCGAAAAAGCTGAGTGAGAAATTCCTGCTCCTGCAACCTTAGCTCAATTTCTCCAGCTTGCAGAAAGAAATGCAGTAAATCTATACATACCACAGAAACTTCCAGGCTTTCTATGCCAGTTCCAAACAAAAGAAAAAATAGAAAAATGTGGGGAGTCGTCCTCTGTGGGGGGTCTAGCGCCCCTCTAATGGAACAATTAGAAAGATTTCCAACATCTACATGCTCAAAATTGCAAGTGATCGATGCGGGGATATTGCAAAATTTCTTAGTCACTTCCATTAACAAGTGTTGCACACACACTGACTCTGTTAAGATACCCCGTGCTGCGTACAAGCGCTCTCCCTAGTTCATACCACCAAGTACGGCCAGAACTACTCAAGAGAGCAAGAAGAGGAAAAAACCCAAATGACAACTGAGCACGCAGCATTATATAGCCAAAGGACAGAGCAGTGTAGAAGGATCAAAATGGAGGCGACACAAATACAGGGCGCGACGGGTAGAAGACATAAAGGAAGCGAGACCGAAGGCAAAACTACAAAACAAAGAGGTCAATACAAATTGTACAAGCTAGGAGAAGAAGAACGCGGCTAAACAAAGAGGCCGACACAGATTGTACAAGCTAGGTGAGAAAGAATGCCGCTATCCAAAGTGCCAGAAGCGCAGACAGGAGAACTCTAATATTTCAGATGATCTCGAAGCTACTCCAGAAAGAGAGACAGAGATAGAGACAGAGTGACAGAGACAGACAGACAGAGAGAGGCAAAGACATAGAGAGAGAGAGAGAGAGAGAGAGAGAGAGAGAGAGAGAGAGAGAGCAGAGAACTCAACGTCTCAAAGATTGGTACTCCAGAAACTTCGAGAGAAAAAGCTTTCACAAGTGGGTCAAAACAGCCACGAGTAGGTTTGTAATGGACTTGCATTTAAGCTTTGATTCAATTTTTTTGCCTGCTCTCCAAATTATTATCACATTTTATGTCCTCTTCAGGCCCGTAAAGACCCCCGAGGGCTTCTATGGCGATTATTAAGCATGTTTCCGTGCGTGCTAAGTGGGCGTTTTGGCTGTGGGTGGGTGGTTGTGCAAACATGAGTCCTAAATTATGTTGAGTAAAACTGCTTGCTTGCGGCTTACTAGGAGGTACGTTTACATAGTATCATGTCGTCCCAGCAGAGAAGCTGCTAGTGCACGCTTGTCACATCTTTTCGCCGCGATCAAAATGTGTCGTGGAATGGATTACATAAGTCAAATGTACCATGTCTGCAGCTGACCATGGCCCATAGCTGCACGCCTATTGTCAATGATACTTCATCTCTGCTACCCGTATGCTACATCCCAAGCTTAGCGGGACTTCAGAGCAACAGAATTGCTAATGTCACCAAGACCCTGAACGAGAAGGCATTCTTTGTGTTGCACAACATGTACAGTGAAGTGCAATTAAAGAACACGTTCCTCACACTGTAGCGTACGCTTAACAAAAATAACATTTCACCGTTTCTCTTCAGTGACTTAGATGTGCAGCTCATTGCAATTGTCCTCGTGGTGGGATTTGTGGCCTCTTGTCCACAAACATTGTACAGCAAACAGTACCCACAAAATTAACAGGTTGTTTTCGGGATTTTTGCATGCATTGTCAGCCAAAACCTGTCAGTTGTGGTCTCGGCAAATATGTCTGCCAAGCTGGCCGAGCTCTTTAAGGCATACCCACAGCAAATCCAAAATAACCCAGCCCTCTTTTGTAGAAAAGCTTATTTTAATCCACAGTTTCACAGTACACAACACGATTCATCAGTGTAAGTGTAAACATTCAGCGCATTTTTCTTGCCTCAGTTCTACGCAGCCATTATAAACAAGAAGCCATTTTAGCAAGAGCTAATATTCAATGCATACAATAAGTATGCCATGTCACTACAGCACCAAGTGAGATGTATATGAAGACAGAGGCTGACCCACATTTAGTAAATTAAGAGCCAATGAAAGACTAGACAAGTGGTAAAAGAAACCTACACGCTACTGCTGAGGGCATTAGCGCGATACAGATGTTCATGATCACCTTGCGTCTTTCTATGAGATTTACACTCAAACTGGTTGTACACAGTAGTGTGAGAAAGCGCTGAAGCAAATTGGAATGTCTGTGAAGCACTTACCGTTCCATCAAGCGCAATGTACGTGGTAACTACAAATGTACCCTTTAGACCATAAAATAGGATGCTTACACCGCACATAAAAGTAGTCGGAAGTCATTGACCTGAAAGGACGCCATCATGAGTGGATGCTAAACGTTGTCTTAACCGGAGCATAGATCGCGCTGTTACTGGCTTCAAGAGGGAGCTGCACTGCCGCAACGCTCTCCTCGTTGTTCATGTTGTGGTTGAATCAAAGTCAAAGTGTTTATTTCCGCTGAAAGAGTAAATACACGCCTCGTTGTCTTTGGGACGGGACAGTGTGTCTATCATCTTGTTCGTGTGCTACAGTGTGTCCGCAGACCGATCTGCGGCGAGGCGTGTGACTTTCGACAGGATCGATCTGACAGAGTCCCACCTCTCGTGTTTTACCCGAAGCAGTGTTCTCATTTGAGTACGTTGGTCTTCAACTATTGTATGTTAGCGAGATAAACGCTACCTTGACTCTAAACAACTTAAAGTAGAGTTAGACTTTTGTTGGCATGCATGCAGTGGCGTAACGCCTGCATTGTTGTCTTAGTTAATCCTCAAATGAGGTCGTACAGAATAGCTATAGAGCCACTGAGCTAGAGAGGCCAGGGCCAAGCAAAGGACGGGACTGACGTCAGGTTTACTGGCGTTCCTTGCGGTGGCGAAATCGAGAAAAGAAGCGCTCCGCGTAGAAAGAGGCTTCATGGTTGAGACGCCGATAAGCGAAGTGCTCGGCGTAGAATGAGGCGTCGTTGTTGAAACGTAGGAAGGCACGTCGGCGGCAGGTTTCGTAGATAAGCACAGGTGTGAACGTTAGTCAGTGAAATAGAAAACAGTTGAGCCATAGTGCTTTGTAGAATGCACAGGAGGGGAAATTGCTGTCATTGACAGCAAAGCCGGTGGACGTGACGATGACTGCTTGCCCGTGTGGAGAACTTGGAAGTTGAAATATAAGCATATGCAAAGTGATAACTCCACGCTCAAATCTAGTGGCACGATTAGCTAATGTACTTTATCGTGATGTTGCTATCACCCGCTATTCAAAATTGATTTTTTGCCCGTTAAGGATAAATCAGAATCGCAATTTTTTTCTCCTGTCTATCACACTGACTGCTGGAGTACGGTAATCGCATACGGGTGTACTACATACACTTACCTTAAGTAGTTGCCTTGTTGCGATTCCGTGACTGCGTGAACGTGTTAAAAATAGATGAACGAGTGGGCCCACTGTGCGTATTTGTACTGGATGCTTATCAATGTTATGTGCATGAACTTGGCTGGTGAGGCAGGACATGCTAACCACTGACGATGTTTTCTCATTTGAGGTGACATGACTTTGACGTGCGTTACTGTAGTTGGAAAGCATGTCAGTTGGCAATTTGCATACACTACTGATTTTCTGTGGCTCCAACAGCTGCCTTCCTCCATACGCTGCCAGTTCGTCCTGTATCCGTTACTCTTTGGGGAAGACGAGAAACAGCGCGAAGAACTAGCAGCATTTTATGAGCTGACGAAGGCCTGCGCAGATCAGGTCGAACGTCCTGTTAAAAACAGAAAGCTGGGGATAGTTTATCATTTTACTCAAATCCTTTTCCCCATCGTGAAGATGTCTTTGAAAGTGCGTTGAATGCAAAGGGCACCTGAGGGACAAAAATTGCCACGGAAGTCTATTATATAGACTGCGGTGACAGGCCTACAAAGGCAACAGGTACCCCACCTCGCCAAGCTGGGTCACGATCATCATGGAACGGGTATATCGTTGTTTCTAATTTGCTGACGACATTGCATGCCAGCGCTCAGCTGACGCCAGATAATGTGCGCAGGCGACAGCGCACGCACACTATCGTGCAAATATTTGCCTGGTCTGGGCGATGAGCGCGGGGTGCTGGGCGCTGAAGGACTCAGATGTCGAAAGCACATTGAGATCAACGATCGAGTCTGCAATTGCGGTCAGGGCTTAGAGCGGGCTGTGGCTGCGTTAACCAGGGCGCTTGAAACGCGGCGCTATTTTCTCTGGTGCGTAACTACTATGGTAGGTCGCTGACGCCCTCAGATTGTAGACTGCCATGAATTGCGCCATCACGTCCATCAGCTGCTGCTTCGCACTCATCGTTGTGTACGTTGTGCTTAACACTTTGTCATAGTGTTTGTTTCGGCATGCAGAATACAGGGCGCGCTGTCTCTGGGACGGGATCAGTGTGTCTTTCATCTTGTTAGCGTGTTTTAACGGGTCCGGACACAGATCGACGTCAATCACGAGGCGAGTGACCTTCGACAGGAACTCACCGAAGCCCACCTTGCATGATTTACTCGAGCCGGTGTTCTCCTCAGAGTAAGTTGATGTCTTCAGCTCTTGTACGTTCGCTTCAGGGAAAAGCCAGACAATAGTGAAAAAAATCTTGGCTCTTGAGAACTGTGGAGGCAAAGTTCGAATTTTGTTGGTATGCAGCTGTACTGGCATGATGCCTGCATCGTTGTCATAGTTAATCCTCAAATGAGGTCGTACAGAATAGCTAGAACCACTGAGCCTGTAGTAGAGGGGCCAGGGACAGGCAATGACGAACGTGCCGTTGTCAGGTTTACTGAGGTTTCTTTCCGTAGCGAAGTCGAGAAGCGTAGGGTTTTGCGTAAATTGAGGTTTCGTTGTTGAGATAAAAGAAGGCACGTCAGGCGGCAGTGCTGGTTTCGCAGCTAAGCTGTCACAGGCGCCCCTGCCACAGACGTACACTAGTGGTAGTAGGGGTTTTTACTCGTACTTCTTTCTCTGCCCTGTTTGTATCTGGTACCACTTCTCTCCCAGCTATTGGTCACTCGTACTTCTTCT